>CM060952.1:219801060-219996060 GCA_030765055.1 Mantis religiosa | reverse complement strand
AGATATATTACTTATGCTGTTATGGTATTAGTACTTCTATTACGTACAAGAACTAAATGCGTATTATTAGCATAATATCTAAGGAAAGTTTAGTAAAACATCATTACAATTTTAAAAGGGTTAAACTGCATCAATGTGAATGAATTTGCGAGGGATATTTACTTGCGAATTAAAGAAGCACTTTGGATATTCTGGTAGTTAATAATAATTTATAAGCAAAGATTGCACGTTAGAGCTTTGTTTATTGCAATCGTGAGCCGTTTTATCCTAAAACATTTTCCTTTATTCTATGGTAGCTACAGGTGGTGAATTTCAGTTGATTTAACAAAGCAATAAACACTTAAAAAAAACAACAACCAAGGAATTAAAGAAAAACTAGTAAGGAAACTCTATTACTCTTTTCAAATTTTCGAAACTTTTTACAAGGATGTCTGCTAATTTTACAAGTTTGAATAAAGTTAAGCCTTGTATTTTTTTAGGGGGGGTTGGTCTTCTGCTAAACACAATTTAAATAAATAATCACGTACATTCCGCATAATAATTAAATATGACATAAACGCTTTAGAACTCGAAAAAGTTTAGATACTTTTAGATATATATATACTACAAGTATGAACGGAAATCCATGTTAGCATATCCATGTTAGGTTCGATACCCACGGTCTCCACATCTTAATTAAATTACGCAAGTGCTAACGCAAATAACTATTAAACACAAATAAATTTATAATACTATACTAAGTAAAACACTATGTAACTTCTATAAATATAAGCTTAATTAACACACATAGGAAGCACGTTTGCACAGTCTAAGATAACTTCTGAGGACACAAGAAAAATATTGCAACAGCGCTCTAACTTGGTGAACGTATTAAGAAGGGCCACCCATATGTTTAAGGGTGGAAAACCCTTATAATTGCTTACATGTGAGGAGGCGTGGTCAGAAGGGAAAGCTTTTGACGCCGCCTGGGATTCAATGGACGAGGCTACTATACCTAAAGGCAGTGAGATCTTACTACAGCTTCATTGTCCTGGGCACTCGACTACCCAACAGCTACTACGTTTGGTGGAGACAGTGGCCCTGGGTTTCCAGGAACGCGCCTTCACGGCAGTGGTGTCTTTGGATGACGAAAACGCCTTCTCCACGACATGGCATGCCGATCTAATCTTCAAACTTATCCAACTGGGGTTACCTACACAGCTAATCAACATTCTACACAGTGTAGTCGCTTTTGTCCCCTAATCGCTGGTTCTCGCTATTTCCCGACACCTCCTGAAGAATCACAGTCTTTCACGATGGCGACGGAGCTGTCCCGACATTACTCTGGCTCTCCTTCTCCCCACACCTTCAGTACGTGCCGATGCGTCACACGAGTAGGCGTCACCGAGACGCTGTTTGCCTCTTTCTTTCCTGCCAGCTGGTTTTGTCGTTACTTCAACGATCGGGTGACACTCCTCCCTCCTCAAGGCTGGTTGTCCCGAACAGCACCATAGTAGCGGGCCAGACGATCCAGGTGTTCCGCCAACCTCTTTCCTCGAGGCACCGTCTGGATGCAGTAGACCACGTCATTAATTCGTTTTGTCACCCCGTACGGTTCTTGACACTTCTGTTGAGGTTTCGGTCAGCGTCCCATGGTGCGGGTAGGACGGTACAACCAGACCAGATCACCTTGCTGGAATACTTGGCTGTTGGCTTGCCTGTCGTACCGGATCTGCATGCGGTCGCTCGCCTTCTCGATGTTCTAACGAGCCATTTCATGCATGTCGTGGAGGTGCTCCAACAGGTGCTACACATACTCGGTGGATGGCTCTTTCGCTACCGGGGGAGTCCCAAAAGCCAGGTCACAAAGGGGGCGCAGCTCTCGGCCTAATATTAAGCAGGCCGGCGTCACACAAGTGCTGTCGTGTGTTGACGAGCGGAAGGCCAGCAGGAACATCGGCGTCATGACCACGCAGTCCCGCTGACGGCGATCACGACGTTCCTCACATGTTTTTCTAGGGTCTTGAAGTACTTCTCGACCATGCCGTTCGACTGGGGATGTAGAGGTGTTGTGCGGGTCTTGCTCGTCCCAAGTCTTTCCAGCGCCTCGTTCATCAGGACAGACTCAAAATTGGTGCCCTGATCACTTTAGAGCTCTAACGGCACTCAAAAAAGGCAGAACAGTTGCTCCACTAGGCAGTCCGTGATTGTCTTCGCCTCCTGGTTCGGGATGGCTTACACCTCTGGCCACTTGGTGAAGTAGTCCACGACCACCATCAGGTACTTGTAACCTCGGTCGGACATTAGGGATGGTCCAGCTATGTCGAGAGAGATCAGTTCGAATGGCGCTCCGAAGTTGCACTGCTGCATGCGACCCCGGCTCCTAGTATGCGGGCCGCGACTCGCCGCGAACATGTGGCACTTACGACACCATCTCTCAGCGTCTACTCGGAGCCTGAGCCAGTGGTAGCACTTTCGGAGTTTGTGGATCGTTCGGTTTGCTCCCAGGTGTCCTCCTGAAGTACAGGTACAAGTGTTTCAAGGTCTTCACTACCGCCAATAACTCTCACCGGGTGACGCAATTGCTTTTCTCTGCCTTGGACAGTGACTTGATGTAGTAAGCTACCACCCACTCGTGGCCGTCCTAGACTTGGAATAAGACGCCTCCAATGCAAATGTGGGCCCAAATGCCTCGTTGCCGACGGGTGCGGTGCGGTTGTCGTTAGACGTCTTAATTTCTGTTAGCCGTGCGTCCAGGCTATTATTTGGCGCTTTCATTTCCGTGGGCAACGTCGTAGCGAAGGTGTCATTCGCTGTAATCATTTCTTTCAACTCGGCGGTGCGGTTGTCGTTAGACGTCTTAATTTCTGTTAGCCCCGCGTCCAGGCTATTATTTAGCGCTTTCATTTCCGTGGGCAACGTATTAGCGAAGGTGTCATTCGCGGTTCTCATTTCTTTAAACATGGCGGTGCGGTTGTCGTTAGACGTCTTAATTATAGCCCCGCGTCCAGGCTATTATTTGACGCTTTCATTTCCGTGGGTAACGTCGTAGCGAAGGTGTCATTCGCTGTTCTCATTTCTTTCAACTCGGCGTTGCGGTTGTCGTTAGACGTCTTAATTTCTGTTAGCTCTGCGTCCAGGCTATTATTTGGCGCTTTCATTTCCGTGGGCGACGTCGTAGCGAAGGTGTCATTCGCTGTTCTCATTTCTTTCAACTCGGCGGTGCGGTTGTCGTTAGACGTCTTAATTTGTGTTAGCTCTGCGTCCAGGCTATTATTTGGCGCTTTCATTTCCGTGGGCAGCGTCGTAGCGAAGGTGTCATTCGCTGTTCTCATTTCTTTCAAATCGGCGGTGCGGTTGTCGTTAGACGTCTTAATCTCTGTTAGCTCTGCGTCCAGGCTATTATTTAGCGCTTTCATTTCCGTGGGCAACGTCGTAGCGAAGGTGTCATTCGCTGTTCTCATTTCTTTCAACTCGGCGGTGCGGTTGTCGTTAGACGTCTTAATTTCTGTTAGCTCTGCGTCCAGGCTATTATTTAGCGCTTTCATTTCCGTGGGCGACGTCGTAGCGAAGGTGTCATTCGCGGTTCTCATTTCTTTCAACTCGGCGTTGCGGTTGTCGTTAGACGTCTTAATTTCTGTTAGCTCTGCGTCCAGGCTATTATTTGGCGCTTTCATTTCCGTGGGCAACGTCGTAGCGAAGGTGTCATTCGCGGTTCTCATTTCTTTCAACTCGGCGGTGGGGTTGTCGTTAGACGTCTTAATTTCTGTTAGCCCCGCGTCCAGGCTATTATTTGGCGCTTTCATTTCCGTGGGCAACGTCGTAGCGAAGGTGTCATTCGCTGTTATCATTTCTTTCAACTCGGCGGTGGGGTTGTCGTTAGACGTCTTAATTTCTGTTAGCCCCGCGTCCAGGCTATTATTTGGCGCTTTCATTTCCGTGGGCAACGTCGTAGCGAAGGTGTCATTCGCTGTTATCATTTCTTTCAACTCGGCGGTGTGGTTGTCGTTAGACGTCTTAATTTCTGTTAGCCCCGCGTCCAGGCTATTATTTGGCGCTTTCATTTCCGTGGGCAACGTCGTAGCGAAGGTGTCATTCGCTGTTCTCATTTCTTTCAACACGGCGGTGCGGTTGTCGTTAGACGTCTTAATTTCTGTTAGCTCTGCGTCCAGGCTATTATTTAGCGCTTTCATTTCCGTGGGCAACGTAGTAGCGAAGGTGTCATTCGCTGTTCTCATTTCTTTCAACTCGGCGGTGCGGTTGTCGTCAGACGTCCTAATTTCTGTTAGCTCTGCGTCCAGGCTATTATTTGGCGCTTTCATTTCCGTGGGCAACGTCGTAGCGAATGTGTCATTCGCGGTTATCATTTCTTTCAACTCGGCGGTGCGGTTGTCGTTAGACGTCTTAATTTCTGTTAGCTCTGCGTCCAGGCTATTATTAGGCGCTTTCATTTCCGTGGGCAACGTCGTAGCGAAGGTATCACTCGCAGTTCTCATTTCTTTCAACATGGCGGTGCGATTGTCGTTAGACGTCTTAATTTCTGTTAGCTCTGCGTCCAGGCTATTATTTGGCGCTTTCATTTCCGTGGGCAACGTCGTAGCGAAGGTGTCATTCGCTGTTCTCATTTCTTTCAACTCGGCGGTGCGGTTGTCGTTAGACGTCTTAATTTCTGTTAGCTCTGCGTCCAGGCTATTATTTGGCGCTTTCATTTCCGTGGGCGACGTCGTAGCGAAGGTGTCATTCGCTGTTCTCATTTCTTTCAACTCGGCGGTGCGGTTGTCGTTAGACGTCTTAATTTCTGTTAGCTCCGCGGCCATGCTATTATTTGGCGCTTTCATTTCCGTGGGCGACGTCGTAGCGAAGGTGTCATTCGCTGTTCTCATTTCTTTCAACTCGGCGGTGCGGTTGTCGTTAGACGTCTTAATTTCTGTTAGCTCCGCTGCCAGGCTATTATTTGGCGCTTTCATTTCCGTGGGCGACGTCGTAGCGAAGGTGTCATTCGCTGTTCTCATTTCTTTCAACTCGGCGGTGCGGTTGTCGTTAGACGTCTTAATTTCTGTTAGCTCCGCTGCCAGGCTATTATTTGGCGCTTTCATTTCCGTGGGCGACGTCGTAGCGAAGATGTCATTCGCTGTTCTCATTTCTTTCAACTCGGCGGTGCGGTTGTCGTTAGACGTCTTAATTTCTGTTAGCTCCGCTGCCAGGCTATTATTTGGCGCTTTCATTTCCGTGGGCGACGTCGTAGCGAAGGTGTCATTCGCTGTTCTCATTTCTTTCAACATGGCGGTGCGGTTGTCTTTAGACGTCTTAATTTCTGTTAGCCCCGCGTCCAGGCTATCATTTGGCGCTTTCATTTCCGTGGACGACGTCGTAGCGAAGGTGTCATTCGCTGTACTCATTTCTTTCAACATGGCGGTGAGGTTGTCTTTAGACGTCTTAATTTCTGTTAGCCCCGCGTCCAGGCTATCATTTGGCGCTTTCATTTCCGTTGGCAGCGTCGTAGCGAAGGTGTCATTCGCTGTTCTCATTTCATTCAACATGGCGGTGAGGTTGTCTTTAGACGTCTTAATTTCTGTTAGCTCTGAGTCCAGGCTATTATTTGGCGCTTTCATTTCCGTGGGCAGCGTCGTAGCGAAGGTGTCATTCGCTGTTCTCATTTCATTCAACATGGCGGTGAGGTTGTCTTTAGACGTCTTAATTTCTGTTAGCCCCGCGTCCAGGCTATCATTTGGCGCTTTCATTTCCGTGGGCAGCGTCGTAGCGAAGGTGTCATTCGCTGTTCTCATTTCATTCAACATGGCGGTGAGGTTGTCTTTAGACGTCTTAATTTCTGTTAGCTCTGAGTCCAGGCTATTATTTGGCGCTTTCATTTCCGTGGGCAGCGTCGTAGCGAAGGTGTCATTCGCTGTTCTCATTTCATTCAACATGGCGGTGAGGTTGTCTTTAGACGTCTTAATTTCCGTTAGCCCCGCGTCCAGGCTATCATTTGGCGCTTTCATTTCCGTGGGCGACGTCGTAGCGAAGGTGTCATTCGCGGTTCTCATTTCTTTCAAATCGGCGGTGCGGTTGTCGTTAGACGACTTAATTTCTGTTAGCCCCGCGTCCAGGCTATTATTTGGCGCCTTCATTTCCGTGGGTGACGTCGTAGTGAAGGTGTCATTCGCTGTACTCATTTTATTCAACTCGGCGGTGCGGTTGTCGTTAGACGTCTTAATTTTTGTTAGCTGCACGTCCAGGCTATTATTTGGCGCTTTCATTTCCGTGGGCGACGTCGTAGCGAAGGTGTCATTCGCTGTACTCATTTTTTTCAACACGGCGGTGCGGTTGTCGTTAGACGTCTGAATTTCTGTTAGCCCCGCGTCCAGGCTATTATTAGGCGCTTTCATTTCCGTGGGCAACGTCGTAGCGAAGGTGTCACTCGCTGTTCTCATTTCTTTCAACTCGGCGGTGCGGTTGTCGTTAGACGTCTTAATTTTTGTTAGCTGCACGTCCAGGCTATTATTTGGCGCTTTCATTTCCGTGGGCGACGTCGTAGCGAAGGTGTCATTCGCGGTTCTCATTTCTTTCAACTCGGCGGTGCGGTTGTCGTTAGACGTCTTAATTTCTGTTAGCCCCGCGTCCAGGCTATTATTTGGCGCTTTCATTTCCGTGGGCAACGTCGTAGCGAAGGTGTCATTCGCGGTTCTCATTTCTTTCAACATGGAGGTGCGGTTGTCGTTAGACGTCTTAATTTCTGTTAGCCCCGCGTCCAGGCTATTATTTGGCGCTTTCATTTCCGTGGGCAACGTCGTAGCGAAGGTGTCATTCGCGGTTCTCATTTCTTTCAACATGGAGGTGCGGTTGTCGTTAGACGTCTTAATTTCTGTTAGCTCCGCGTCCAGGCTATTATTTGGCGCTTTCATTTCCGTGGACAACGTCGTAGCGAAGGTGTCATTCGCGGTTCTCATTTCTTTCAACTCGGCGGTGCGGTTGTCGTTAGACGTCTTAATTTCTGTTAGCCCCGCGTCCAGGCTATTATTTGGCGCTTTCATTTCCGTGGCCAACGTAGTAGCGAAGATGTCATTCGCTGTTCTCATTTCTTACAACTCGGCGGTGCGGTTGTCGTTAGACGTCTTAATTTCTGTTAGCTCTGCGTCCAGGCTATTATTTGGCGCTTTCATTTCCGTGGGCAACGTCGTAGCGAAGGTGTCACTCGCTGTTCTCATTTCTTTCAACTCGGCGGTGCGGTTGTCGTTAGACGTCTTAATTTCTGTTAGCCCCGCGTCCAGGCTATTATTTGGCGCTTTCATTTCCGTGGGCAACGTCGTAGCGAAGGTGTCATTCGCTGTTCTCATTTCTTTCAACTCGGCGGTGCGGTTGTCGTTAGACGTCTTAATTTCTGTTAGCCCCGCGTCCAGGCTATTATTAGGCGCTTTCATTTCCGTGGGCAACGTCGTAGCGAAGGTGTCACTCGCTGTTCTCATTTCTTTCAACTCGGCGGTGCGGTTGTCGTTAGACGTCTTAATTTCTGTTAGCTCCACGTCCAGGCTATTATTTGGCGCTTTCATTTCCGTGGGTATCGTCTTAGCGAAGGTGTCATTCGCTGTTCTCATTTCTTTCAACTCGGCGGTGCGGTTGTCGTTAGACGTCTTAATTTCTGTTAGCTCCACGTCCAGGCTATTATTTGGCGCTTTCATTTCCGTGGGCGACGTCGTAGCGAAGGTGTCATTCGCGGTTCTCATTTCTTTCAAATCGGCGGTGCGGTTGTCGTTAGACGTCTTAATTTCTGTTAGCCCCGCGTCCAGGCTATTATTTGGCGCTTTCATTTCCGTGGGCAACGTCGTAGCGAAGATGTCATTCGCTGTTCTCATTTCTTTCAACATGGCGGTGCGGTTGTCGTTAGACGTCTTAATTTCTGTTAGCCCCGCGTCCAGGCTATTATTTGGCGCTTTCATTTCCGTGGGCAACGTCGTAGCGAAGGTGTCATTCGCTGTTCTTATTTCTTTCAACTCGGCGGTGCGGTTGTCGTTAGACGTCTTAATTTCTGTTAGCCCCGCGTCCAGGCTATTATTTGGCGCTTTCATTTCCGTGGGCGACGTCGTAGCGAAGGTGTCATTCGCTGTTCTCATTTCTTTCAAATCGGCGGTGCGGTTGTCGTTAGACGTCTTAATTTCTGTTAGCTTCACGTCCAGGCTATTATTTGGCGCTTTCATTTCCGTGGGTAACGTCGTAGCGAAGGTGTCATTCGCTGTTCTCATTTCTTTCAACTCGGCGGTGCGGTTGTCGTTAGACGTCTTAATTTCTGTTAGCCCCGCGTCCAGGCTATTATTTGGCGCTTTCATTTCCGTGGGCAACGTCGTAGCGAAGGTGTCATTCGCTGTTCTCATTTCTTTCAAATCGGCGGTGCGGTTGTCGTTAGACGTCTTAATTTCTGTTAGCTTCACGTCCAGGCTATTATTTGGCGCTTTCATTTCCGTGGGTAACGTCGTAGCGAAGGTGTCATTCGCTGTTCTCATTTCTTTCAACTCGGCGGTGCGGTTGTCGTTAGACGTCTTAATTTCTGTTAGCTCTGCGTCCAGGCTATTATTTGGCGCTTTCATTTCCGTGGGCAACGTCGTAGCGAAATTGTCACTCGCTGTTCTCATTTCTTTCAACTCGGCGGTGCGGTTGTCGTTAGACGTCTTAATTTCTGTTAGCCCCGCGTCCAGGCTATTATTAGGCGCTTTCATTTCCGTGGGCAACGTCGTAGCGAAGGTGTCACTCGCTGTTCTCATTTCTTTCAATTCGGCGGTGCGTTTGTCGTTAGACGTCTTAATTTCTGTTAGCTCTGAGTCCAGGCTATTATTTGGCGCTTTCATTTCCGTGGGCAACGTCGTAGCGAAGGTGTCACTCGCTGTTCTCATTTCTTTCAACTCGGCGGTGCGTTTGTCGTTAGACGTCTTAATTTCTGTTAGCTCTGAGTCCAGGCTATTATTTGGCGCTTTCATTTCCGTGGGCAACGTCGTAGCGAAGGTGTCACTCGCTGTTCTCATTTCTTTCAATTCGGCGGTGCGGTTGTCGTTAGACGTCTTAATTTCTGTTAGCTCTGAGTCCAGGCTATTATTTGGCGCTTTCATTTCCGTGGGCAACGTCGTAGCGAAGGTGTCATTCGCGGTTCTCATTTCTTTCATCTCGGCGGTGCGGTTGTCGTTAGACGTCTTAATTTCTGTTAGCTCTGAGTCCAGGCTATTATTTGGCGCTTTCATTTCCGTGGGCAACGTCGTAGCGAAGGTGTCATTCGCTGTTCTCATTTCTTGCAACATGGCGGTGCGGTTGTCGGTAGACGTCTTAATTTCTGTTAGCTCTGCGTCCAGGCTATTATTTGGCGCTTTCATTTCCGTGGGCAACGTCGTAGCGAAGGTGTCATTCGCTGTTCTCTTTTCTTTCAACATGGAGGTGCGGTTGTCGTTAGACGTCTTAATTTCTGTTAGCTCTGAGTCCAGGCTATTATTTGGCGCTTTCATTTCCGTGGGCAACGTCGTAGCGAAGGTGTCATTCGCTGTTCTCATTTCTTGCAACATGGCGGTGCGGTTGTCGGTAGACGTCTTAATTTCTGTTAGCTCTGCGTCCAGGCTATTATTTGGCGCTTTCATTTCCGTGGGCAACGTCGTAGCGAAGGTGTCATTCGCTGTTCTCTTTTCTTTCAACATGGAGGTGCGGTTGTCTTTAGACGTCTTAATTTCTGTTAGCCCCGCGTCCAGGCTATCATTTGGCGCTTTCATTTCCGTGGGCGACGTCGTAGCGAAGGTGTCTTTCGCTGTTCTCATTTCATTCAACATGGCGGTGAGGTTGTCTTTAGACGTCTTAATTTCCGTTAGCCCCGCGTCCAGGCTATCATTTGGCGCTTTCATTTCCGTGGGCGACGTCGTAGCGAAGGTGTCATTCGCGGTTCTCATTTCTTTCAAATCGGCGGTGCGGTTGTCGTTAGACGTCTTAATTTCTGTTAGCCCCGCGTCCAGGCTATTATTTGGCGCCTTCATTTCCGTGGGCAACGTCGTAGCGAAGGTGTCATTCGCTGTACTCATTTTATTCAACTCGGCGGTGCGGTTGTCGTTAGACGTCTTAATTTTTGTTAGCTGCACGTCCAGGCTATTATTTGGCGCCTTCATTTCCGTGGGCGACGTCGTAGCGAAGGTGTCATTCGCTGTACTCATTTTATTCAACTCGGCGGTGCGGTTGTCGTTAGACGTCTTAATTTTTGTTAGCTGCACGTCCAGGCTATTATTTGGCGCCTTCATTTCCGTGGGCAACGTCGTAGCGAAGGTGTCATTCGCTGTACTCATTTTATTCAACTCGGCGGTGCGGTTGTCGTTAGACGTCTTAATTTCTGTTAGCCCCGCGTCCAGGCTATTATTTGGCGCCTTCATTTCCGTGGGTGACGTCGTAGTGAAGGTGTCATTCGCTGTACTCATTTTATTCAACTCGGCGGTGCGGTTGTCGTTAGACGTCTTAATTTTTGTTAGCTGCACGTCCAGGCTATTATTTGGCGCTTTCATTTCCGTGGGCGACGTCGTAGCGAAGGTGTCATTCGCTGTACTCATTTTTTTCAACACGGCGGTGCGGTTGTCGTTAGACGTCTGAATTTCTGTTAGCCCCGCGTCCAGGCTATTATTAGGCGCTTTCATTTCCGTGGGCAACGTCGTAGCGAAGGTGTCACTCGCTGTTCTCATTTCTTTCAACTCGGCGGTGCGGTTGTCGTTAGACGTCTTAATTTCTGTTAGCTCTGCGTCCAGGCTATTATTTGGCGCTTTCATTTCCGTGGGCAACGTCGTAGCGAAGGTGTCATTCGCTGTTCTCATTTCTTTCAACTCGGCGGTGCGGTTGTCGTTAGACGTCTTAATTTCTGTTAGCCCCGCGTCCAGGCTATTATTAGGCGCTTTCATTTCCGTGGGCGACGTCGTAGCGAAGGTGTCACTCGCTGTTCTCATTTCTTACAACACGGCGGTGCGGTTGTCGTTAGACGTCTTAATTTCTGTTAGCTCCACGTCCAGGCTATTATTTGGCGCTTTCATTTCCGTGGGCAACGTCGTAGCGAAGATGTCATTCGCTGTTCTCATTTCTTTCATCTCGGCGGTGCGGTTGTCGTTAGACGTCTTAATTTCTGTTAGCTCCACGTCCAGGCTATTATTTGGCGCTTTCATTTCCGTGGGTAACGTCTTAGCGAAGGTGTCATTCGCTGTTCTCATTTCTTTCATCTCGGCGGTGCGGTTGTCGTTAGACGTCTTAATTTCTGTTAGCTCCACGTCCAGGCTATTATTTGGCGCTTTCATTTCCGTGGGTAACGTCTTAGCGAAGGTGTCATTCGCTGTTCTCATTTCTTTCATCTCGGCGGTGCGGTTGTCGTTAGACGTCTTAATTTCTGTTAGCTCCACGTCCAGGCTATTATTTGGCGCTTTCATTTCCGTGGGCGACGTCGTAGCGAAGGTGTCATTCGCGGTTCTCATTTCTTTCAAATCGGCGGTGCGGTTGTCGTTAGACGTCTTAATTTCTGTTAGCCCCGCGTCCAGGCTATTATTTGGCGCTTTCATTTCCGTGGGCAGCGTCGTAGCGAAGGTGTCATTCGCTGTTCTCATTTCTTTCAACTCGGCGGTGCAGTTGTCGTTAGACGTCTTAATTTCTGTTAGCTCCACGTCCAGGCTATTATTTGGCGCTTTCATTTCCGTGGGCAACGTCGTAGCGAAGATGTCATTCGCTGTTCTCATTTCTTTCAACACGGCGGTGCGGTTGTCGTTAGACGTCTTAATTTCTGTTAGCCCCGCGTCCAGGCTATTACTTGGCGCTTTTATTTCCGTGGGCAACGTCGTAGCGAAGGTGTCTTTCGGTGTTCTCATTTCTTTCAACTCGGCGGTGCGGTTGTCGTTAGACGTCTTAATTTCTGTTATCCCCGCGTCCAGGCTATTACTTGGCGCTTTGATTTCCGTGGGCAACGTCGTAGCGAAGGTGTCATTCGCTGTTCTCATTTCTTTCAACTCGGCGGTGCGGTTGTCGTTAGACGTCTTAATTTCTGTTAGCCCCGCGTCCAGGCTATTATTTGGCGCTTTCATTTCCGTGGGCGACGTCGTAGCGAAGGTGTCATTCGCTGTTCTCATTTCTTTCAACATAGAGGTGCGGTTGTCGTTAGACGTCTTAATTTCTGTTAGCTCTGAGTCCAGGCTATTATTTGGCGCTTTCATTTCCGTGGGCAACGTCGTAGCGAAGGTGTCATTCGCTGTTCTCATTTCTTTCAGCTCGGCGGTGCGGTTGTCGTTAGACGTCTTAATTTCTGTTAGCTCCGCCTCCAGGCTATTATTTGGCGCTTTCATTTCCGTGGGCAACGTCGTAGCGAAGGTGTCATTCGCTGTTCTCATTTCTTTCAACATAGAGGTGCGGTTGTCGTTAGACGTCTTAATTTCTGTTAGCTCTGAGTCCAGGCTATTATTTGGCGCTTTCATTTCCGTGGGCAACGTCGTAGCGAAGGTGTCATTCGCTGTTCTCATTTCTTTCAGCTCGGCGGTGCGGTTGTCGTTAGACGTCTTAATTTCTGTTAGCTCTGCGTCCAGGCTATTATTTGGCGCCTTCATTTCCGTGGGCAACGTCGTAGCGAAGGTGTCATTCGCTGTTCTCATTTCTTTCAGCTCGGCGGTGCGGTTGTCGTTAGACGTCTTAATTTCTGTTAGCTCCGCGTCCAGGCTATTATTTGGCGCTTTCATTTCCGTGGGCAACGTCGTAGCGAAGGTGTCATTCGCTGTTCTCATATCTTTCAACTCGGCGGTGCGGTTGTCGTTAGACGTCTTAATTTCTGTTAGCTCTGCGTCCAGGCTATTATTTGGCGCTTTCATTTCCGTGGGCAACGTCGTAGCGAAGGTGTCATTCGGTGTTCTCATTTCTTTCAACTCGGCGGTGCGGTTGTCGTTAGACGTCTTAATTTCTGTTAGCTCCGCGTCCAGGCTATTATTTGGCGCTTTCATTTCCGTGGGCAACGTCGTAGCGAAGGTGTCATTCGGTGTTCTCATTTCTTTCAACTCGGCGGTGCGGTTGTCGTTAGACGTCTTAATTTCTGTTAGCTCCGCGTCCAGGCTATTATTTGGCGCTTTCATTTCCGTGGGCAACGTCGTAGCGAAGGTGTCATTCGCTGTTCTCATTTCTTTCAACTCGGCGGTGCGGTTGTCGTTAGACGTCTTAATTTCTGTTAGCTCTGCGTCCAGGCTATTATTTGGCGCTTTCATTTCCGTGGGCAACGTCGTAGCGAAGGTGTCATTCGCTGTTCTCATTTCTTTCAACACGGCGGTGCGGTTGTCGTTAGACGTCTTAATTTCTGTTAGCCGCTCGTCCAGGCTATTATTTGGCGCTTTCATTTCCGTGGGTAACGTCGTAGCGAAGGTGTCATTCGGTGTTCTCATTTCTTTCAACTCGGCGGTGCGGTTGTCGTTAGACGTCTTAATTTCTGTTAGCTCCGCGTCCAGGCTATTATTTGGCGCTTTCATTTCCGTGGGCAACGTCGTAGCGAAGGTGTCATTCGCTGTTCTCATTTCTTTCAGCTCGGCGGTGCGGTTGTCGTTAGACGTCTTAATTTCTGTTAGCTCCACGTCCAGGCTATTATTTGGCGCTTTCATTTCCGTGGGCAACGTCGTAGCGAAGGTGTCATTCGCTGTTCTCATTTCTTTCAACTCGGCGGTGCGGTTGTCGATAGACGTCTTAATTTCTGTTAGCTCTGCGTCCAGGCTATTATTTGGCGCTTTCATTTCCGTGGGCAACGTCGTAGCGAAGGTGTCATTCGCTGTTCTCATTTCTTTCAGCTCGGCGGTGCGGTTGTCGTTAGACGTCTTAATTTCTGTTAGCTCCACGTCCAGGCTATTATTTGGCGCTTTCATTTCCGTGGGTAACGTCGTAGCGAAGGTGTCATTCGGTGTTCTCATTTCTTTCAACTCGGCGGTGCGGTTGTCGTTAGACGTCTTAATTTCTGTTAGCTCTGCGTCCAGGCTATTATTTGGCGCTTTCATTTCCGTGGGTAACGTCGTAGCGAAGGTGTCATTCGGTGTTCTCATTTCTTTCAACTCGGCGGTGCGGTTGTCGTTAGACGTCTTAATTTCTGTTAGCTCCACGTCCAGGCAATTATTTGGCGCTTTCATTTCCGTGGGTAACGTCGTAGCGAAGGTGTCATTCGGTGTTCTCATTTCTTTCAACTCGGCGGTGCGGTTGTCGTTAGACGTCTTAATTTCTGTTAGCTCCACGTCCAGGCTATTATTTGGCGCTTTCATTTCCGTGGGTAACGTCGTAGCGAAGGTGTCATTCGGTGTTCTCATTTCTTTCAACTCGGCGGTGCGGTTGTCGTTAGACGTCTTAATTTCTGTTAGCTCCACGTCCAGGCTATTATTTGGCGCTTTCATTTCCGTGGGTAACGTCGTAGCGAAGGTGTCATTCGGTGTTCTCATTTCTTTCAACATGGCGGTGCGGTTGTCGTTAGACGTCTTAATTTCTGTTAGCTCCGCGTCCAGGCTATTATTTGGCGCTTTCATTTCCGTGGGCAACGTCGTAGCGAAGGTGTCATTCGCTGTTCTCATTTCTTTCAGCTCGGCGGTGCGGTTGTCGTTAGACGTCTTAATTTCTGTTAGCTCTGCGTCCAGGCTATTATTTGGCGCCTTCATTTCCGTGGGCAACGTCGTAGCGAAGGTGTCATTCGCTGTTCTCATTTCTTTCAGCTCGGCGGTGCGGTTGTCGTTAGACGTCTTAATTTCTGTTAGCTCCGCGTCCAGGCTATTATTTGGCGCTTTCATTTCCGTGGGCAACGTCGTAGCGAAGGTGTCATTCGCTGTTCTCATATCTTTCAACTCGGCGGTGCGGTTGTCGTTAGACGTCTTAATTTCTGTTAGCTCTGCGTCCAGGCTATTATTTGGCGCTTTCATTTCCGTGGACAACGTCGTAGCGAAGGTGTCATTCGGTGTTCTCATTTCTTTCAACTCGGCGGTGCGGTTGTCGGTAGACGTCTTAATTTCTGTTAGCTTCGCGTCCAGGCTATTATTTGGCGCTTTCATTTCCGTGGGCAACGTCGTAGCGAAGGTGTCATTCGGTGTTCTCATTTCTTTCAACTCGGCGGTGCGGTTGTCGTTAGACGTCTTAATTTATGTTAGCTCCGCGTCCAGGCTATTATTTGGCGCTTTCATTTCCGTGGGCGACGTCGTAGCGAAGGTGTCATTCGGTGTTCTCATTTCTTTCAACTCGGCGGTGCGGTTGTCGATAGACGTCTTAATTTCTGTTAGCTCCACGTCCAGGCTATTATTTGGCGCTTTCATTTCCGTGGGTAACGTAGTAGCTAAGGTGTCATTCCCTGTTCTCATTTCTTTCAACTCGGCGGTGCGGTTGTCGTTAGACGTCTTAATTTCTGTTAGCTCCACGTCCAGGCTATTATTTGGCGCTTTCATTTCCGTGGGTAATGTAGTAGCGAAGGTGTCATTCGCTGTTCTCATTTCTTTCAACTCGGCGGTGTGGTTGTCGTTAGACGTCTTAATTTCTGTTAGCTCTGCGTCCAGGCTATTATTTTGCGCTTTCATTTCCGTGGGCAGCGTCGTGGCGAAGGTGTCATTCGCGGTTCTCATTTCTTTCAACACGGCGGTGTGGTTGTCGTTAGACGTCTTAATTTCTGTTAGCTCCGCGGCCAGGCTATTATTTGGCGCTTTCATTTCCGTGGGCAACGTCGCAGCGAAGGTGTCAATCGCCGTCTTCATTTCTTTCAACTCGGCGGTGCGGTTGTCGTTAGACGTCTTAATTTCTGTTAGCTCTGCGTCCAGGCTATTATTTGGCGCTTTCATTTCCGTGGGCAACGTCGTAGCGAAGGTGTCACTCGCTGTTCTCATTTCTTTCAACTCGAAGTGCGGTTGTCGTTAGACGTCTTAATTTCTGTTAGCCTCGCGTCCAGGCTATTATTTAGCGCTTTCATTTCCGTGGGCAACGTCGTAGCGAAGGTGTCATTCGGTGTTCTCATTTCTTTCAACTCGGCGGTGCGGTTGTCGTTAGACGTCTTAATTTCTGTTAGCTTCGCGTCCAGGCTATTATTTTGCGCTTTCATTTCCGTGGGCAACGTCGTAGCGAAGGTGTCATTCGCTGTTCTCATTTCATTCAACTCGGGGGTGCGGTTGTCGTTAGACGTCTTAATTTCTGTTAGCTTCGCGTCCAGGCTATTATTTTGCGCTTTCATTTCCGTGGGCGACGTCGTAGCGAAGGTGTCATTCGCTGTTCTCATTTCATTCAACTCGGGGGTGCGGTTGTCGTTAGACGTCTTAATTTCTGTTAGCTTCGCGTCCAGGCTATTATTTTGCGCTTTCATTTCCGTGGGCAACGTCGTAGCGAAGGTGTCATTCGCTGTTCTCATTTCATTCAACTCGGGGGTGCGGTTGTCGTTAGACGTCTTAATTTCTGTTAGCTCCGCGTCCAGGCTATTATTTTGCGCTTTCATTTCCGTGGGCAACGTCGTAGCGAAGGTGTCATTCGCTGTTCTCATTTCTTTCAGCTCGGCGGTGCGGTTGTCGTTAGACGTCTTAATTTCTGTTAGCTCCGCGTCCAGGCTATTATTTGGCGCTTTCATTTCCGTGGGCAACGTCGTAGCGAAGGTGTCATTCGCTGTTCTCATTTGATTCAACTCGGCGGTGCGGTTGTCGTTAGACGTCCTAATTTCTGTTAGCTCCGCGGCCAGGCTATTATTTGGCGCTTTCATTTCCTTGGGCAACGTCGCAGCGAAGGTGTCATTCGCGGTTCTCATTTCTTTCAACTCGGCGGTGCGGTTGTCGTTAGACGTCTTAATTTCTGTTAGCTCCGCGGCCAGGCTATTATTTGGCGCTTTCATTTCCGTGGGCAACGTCGTAGCGAAGTTGTCATTCGCTGTTCTCATTTCTTTCAACTCGGCGTTGCGGTTGTCGTTAGACGTCTTAATTTCTGTTAGCTCCGCGTCCAGGCTATTATTTGGCGCTTTCATTTCCTTGGGCAACGTCGTAGCGAAGGTGTCATTCGCTGTTCTCATTTCTTTCAACACGGGGGTGCGGTTGTCGTTAGACGTCTTAATTTCTGTTAGCTCTGCGTCCAGGCTATTATTTGGCGCTTTCATTTCCTTGGGCAACGTCGTAGCGAAGGTGTCATTCGCTGTTCTCTTTTCTTTCAACATGGAGGTGCGGTTGTCGTTAGACGTCTTAATTTCTGTTAGCTCTGAGTCCAGGCTATTATTTGGCGCTTTCATTTCCGTGGGCAACCTCGTAGCGAAGGTGTCATTCGCTGTTCTCATTTCTTTCAGCTCGGCGGTGCGGTTGTCTTTAGACGTCTTAATTTCTGTTAGCCCCGCGTCCAGGCTATCATTTGGCGCTTTCATTTCCGTGGGCGACGTCGTAGCGAAGGTGTCTTTCGCTGTTCTCATTTCATTCAACATGGCGGTGAAGTTGTCTTTAGACGTCTTAATTTCCGTTAGCCCCGCGTCCAGGCTATCATTTGGCGCTTTCATTTCCGTGGGCGACGTCGTAGCGAAAGTGTCATTCGCGGTTCTCATTTCTTTCAAATCGGCGGTGCGGTTGTCGTTAGACGTCTTAATTTCTGTTAGCCCCGCGTCCAGGCTATTATTTGGCGCCTTCATTTCCGTGGGTGACGTCGTAGTGAAGGTGTCATTCGCTGTACTCATTTTATTCAACTCGGCGGTGCGGTTGTCGTTAGACGTCTTAATTTTTGTTAGCTGCACGTCCAGGCTATTATTTGGCGCTTTCATTTCCGTGGGCGACGTCGTAGCGAAGGTGTCATTCGCTGTACTCATTTTTTTCAACACGGCGGTGCGGTTGTCGTTAGACGTCTTAATTTTTGTTAGCTGCACGTCCAGGCTATTATTTGGCGCTTTCATTTCCGTGGGCGACGTCGTAGCGAAGGTGTCATTCGCTGTACTCATTTTTTTCAACACGGCGGTGCGGTTGTCGTTAGACGTCTGAATTTCTGTTAGCCCCGCGTCCAGGCTATTATTAGGCGCTTTCATTTCCGTGGGTAACGTCGTAGCGAAGGTGTCACTCGCTGTTCTCATTTCTTTCAACTCGGCGGTGCGGTTGTCGTTAGACGTCTTAATTTCTGTTAGCCCCGCGTCCAGGCTATTATTAGGCGCTTTCATTTCCGTGGGCAACGTCGTAGCGAAGGTGTCACTCGCTGTTCTCATTTCTTTCAACTCGGCGGTGCGGTTGTCGTTAGACGTCTTAATTTCTGTTAGCCCCGCGTCCAGGCTATTATTAGGCGCTTTCATTTCCGTGGGCAACGTCGTAGCGAAGGTGTCACTCGCTGTTCTCATTTCTTACAACTCGGCGGTGCGGTTGTCGTTAGACGTCTTAATTTCTGTTAGGTCCACGTCCAGGCTATTATTTGGCGCTTTCATTTCCGTGGGTAACGTCTTAGCGAAGGTGTCATTCGCTGTTCTCATTTCTTTCATCTCGGCGGTGCGGTTGTCGTTAGACGTCTTAATTTCTGTTAGCTCCACGTCCAGGCTATTATTTGGCGCTTTCATTTCCGTGGGCGACGTCGTAGCGAAGGTGTCATTCGCGGTTCTCATTTCTTTCAAATCGGCGGTGCGGTTGTCGTTAGACGTCTTAATTTCTGTTAGCCCCGCGTCCAGGCTATTATTTGGCGCTTTCATTTCCGTGGGCAGCGTCGTAGCGAAGGTGTCATTCGCTGTTCTCATTTCTTTCAACTCGGCGGTGCAGTTGTCGTTAGACGTCTTAATTTCTGTTAGCTCCACGTCCAGGCTATTATTTGGCGCTTTCATTTCCGTGGGCAACGTCGTAGCGAAGATGTCATTCGCTGTTCTCATTTCTTTCAACACGGCGGTGCGGTTGTCGTTAGACGTCTTAATTTCTGTTAGCCCCGCGTCCAGGCTATTACTTGGCGCTTTTATTTCCGTGGGCAACGTCGTAGCGAAGGTGTCATTCTCTGTTCTCATTTCTTTCAACTCGGCGGTGCGGTTGTCGTTAGACGTCTTAATTTCTGTTAGCCCCGCGTCCAGGCTATTATTTGGCGCTTTCATTTCCGTGGGCGACGTCGTAGCGAAGGTGTCATTCGCTGTTCTCATTTCTTTCAAATCGGCGGTGCGGTTGTCGTTAGACGTCTTAATTTCTGTTAGCTTCACGTCCAGGCTATTATTTGGCGCTTTCATTTCCGTGGGTGACGTCGTAGCGAAGGTGTCATTCGCTGTTCTCATTTCTTTCAACTCGGCGGTGCGGTTGTCGTTAGACGTCTTAATTTCTGTTAGCTCTGCGTCCAGGCTATTATTTGGCGCTTTCATTTCCGTGGGCAACGTCGTAGCGAAATTGTCACTCGCTGTTCTCATTTCTTTCAACTCGGCGGTGCGGTTGTCGTTAGACGTCTTAATTTCTGTTAGCCCCGCGTCCAGGCTATTATTTGGCGCTTTCATTTCCGTGGCCAACGTCGTAGCGAAGGTGTCATTCGCTGTTCTCATTTCTTTCAACACGGCGGTGCGGTTGTCGGTAGACGTCTTAATTTCTGTTAGCTCCGCGGCCAGGCTATTATTTGGCGCTTTCATTTCCGTGGGCAACGTCGTAGCGAAGGTGTCATTCGCTGTTCTCATTTCTTTCAACATGGAGGTGCGTTTGTCGTTAGACGTCTTAATTTCTGTTAGCTCTGCGTCCAGGCTATTATTTGGCGCTTTCATTTCCGTGGGCAACGTCGTAGCGAAGGTGTCATTCGCTGTTCTCATTTCTTTCAACATAGAGGTGCGGTTGTCGTTAGACGTCTTAATTTCTGTTAGCTCTGAGTCCAGGCTATTATTTGGCGCTTTCATTTCCGTGGGCAACGTCGTAGCGAAGGTGTCATTCGCTGTTCTCATATCTTTCAACTCGGCGGTGCGGTTGTCGTTAGACGTCTTAATTTCTGTTAGCTCTGCGTCCAGGCTATTATTTGGCGCTTTCATTTCCGTGGACAACGTCGTAGCGAAGGTGTCATTCGGTGTTCTCATTTCTTTCAACTCGGCGGTGCGGTTGTCGGTAGACGTCTTAATTTCTGTTAGCTTCGCGTCCAGGCTATTATTTGGCGCTTTCATTTCCGTGGGCAACGTCGTAGCGAAGGTGTCATTCGGTGTTCTCATTTCTTTCAACTCGGCGGTGCGGTTGTCGTTAGACGTCTTAATTTCTGTTAGCTCCGCGTCCAGGCTATTATTTGGCGCTTTCATTTCCGTGGGCAACGTCGTAGCGAAGGTGTCATTCGGTGTTCTCATTTCTTTCAACTCGGCGGTGCGGTTGTCGATAGACGTCTTAATTTCTGTTAGCTCCACGTCCAGGCTATTATTTTGCGCTTTCATTTCCGTGGGCAACGTCGTAGCGAAGGTGTCATTCGCTGTTCTCATTTCTTGCAACAGGGCGGTGCGGTTGTCGTTAGACGTCTTAATTTCTGTTAGCTCTGCGTCCAGGCTATTATTTGGCGCTTTCATTTCCGTGGGCAACGTCGTAGCGAAGGTGTCATTCGCTGTTCTCATTTCTTTCAACACGGCGGTGCGGTTGTCGTTAGACGTCTTAATTTCTGTTAGCCGCGCGTCCAGGCTATTATTTGGCGCTTTCATTTCCGTGGGTAACGTAGTAGCGAAGGTGTCATTCGCTGTTCTCATTTCTTGCAACATGGCGGTGCGGTTGTCGTTAGACGTCTTAATTTCTGTTAGCTCCGCGTCCAGGCTATTATTTGGCGCTTTCATTTCCGTGGGCAACGTCGTAGCGAAGGTGTCATTCGCTGTTCTCATTTCTTTCAACATGGAGGTGCGTTTGTCGTTAGACGTCTTAATTTCTGTTAGCTCTGCGTCCAGGCTATTATTTGGCGCTTTCATTTCCGTGGGCAACGTCGTAGCGAAGGTGTCATTCGCTGTTCTCATTTCTTTCAACATAGAGGTGCGGTTGTCGTTAGACGTCTTAATTTCTGTTAGCTCTGAGTCCAGGCTATTATTTGGCGCTTTCATTTCCGTGGGCAACGTCGTAGCGAAGGTGTCATTCGCTGTTCTCATTTCTTTCAGCTCGGCGGTGCGGTTGTCGTTAGACGTCTTAATTTCTGTTAGCTCTGCGTCCAGGCTATTATTTGGCGCCTTCATTTCCGTGGGCAACGTCGTAGCGAAGGTGTCATTCGCTGTTCTCATTTCTTTCAGCTCGGCGGTGCGGTTGTCGTTAGCCGTCTTAATTTCTGTTAGCTCCGCGTCCAGGCTATTATTTGGCGCTTTCATTTCCGTGGGCAACGTCGTAGCGAAGGTGTCATTCGCTGTTCTCATATCTTTCAACTCGGCGGTGCGGTTGTCGTTAGACGTATTAATTTCTGTTAGCTCCGCGTCCAGGCTATTATTTGGCGCTTTCATTTCCGTGGACAACGTCGTAGCGAAGGTGTCATTCGGTGTTCTCATTTCTTTCAACTCGGCGGTGCGGTTGTCGGTAGACGTCTTAATTTCTGTTAGCTTCGCGTCCAGGCTATTATTTGGCGCTTTCATTTCCGTGGGCAACGTCGTAGCGAAGGTGTCATTCGGTGTTCTCATTTCTTTCAACTCGGCGGTGCGGTTGTCGTTAGACGTCTTAATTTCTGTTAGCTCCGCGTCCAGGCTATTATTTGGCGCTTTCATTTCCGTGGGCAACGTCGTAGCGAAGGTGTCATTCGGTGTTCTCATTTCTTTCAACTCGGCGGTGCGGTTGTCGTTAGACGTCTTAATTTCTGTTAGCTCCGCGTCCAGGCTATTATTTGGCGCTTTCATTTCCGTGGGCAACGTCGTAGCGAAGGTGTCATTCGCTGTTCTCATTTCTTTCAACTCGGCGGTGCGGTTGTCGTTAGACGTCTTAATTTCTGTTAGCTCTGCGTCCAGGCTATTATTTGGCGCTTTCATTTCCGTGGGCAACGTCGTAGCGAAGGTGTCATTCGCTGTTCTCATTTCTTTCAACTCGGCGGTGGGGTTGTCGTTAGACGTCTTAATTTCTGTTAGCCGCGCGTCCAGGCTATTATTTGGCGCTTTCATTTCCGTGGGTAACGTCGTAGCGAAGGTGTCATTCGGTGTTCTCATTTCTTTCAACTCGGCGGTGCGGTTGTCGATAGACGTCTTAATTTCTGTTAGCTCTGCGTCCAGGCTATTATTTGGCGCTTTCATTTCCGTGGGAAACGTCGTAGCGAAGGTGTCATTCGCTGTTCTCATTTCTTTCAACATGGAGGTGCGGTTGTCGTTAGACGTCTTAATTTCTGTTAGCTCTGAGTCCAGGATATTATTTGGCGCTTTCATTTCCGTGGGCAACGTCGTAGCGAAGGTGTCATTCGCTGTTCTCATTTCTTTCAACATGGCGGTGCGGTTGTCGTTAGACGTCTTAATTTCTATTAGCTCTGCGTCCAGGCTATTATTTGGCGCTTTCATTTCCGTGGGCATCGTCATAGCGAAGGTGTCATTCGCTGTTCTCATTTCTTTCAACTCGGCGGGGCGGTTGTCGTTAGACGTCTTAATTTCTGTTAGCTCCGCGTCCAGGCTATTATTTGGCGCTTTCATTTCCGTGGGCAACGTCGTAGCGAAGGTGTCATTCGCTGTTCTCATTTCTTTCAACTCGGCGGTGCGGTTGTCGTTAGACGTCTTAATTTCTGTTAGCTCCGCGTCCAGGCTATTATTTGGCGCTTTCATTTCCGTGGGCAACGTCGTAGCGAAGGTGTCATTCGCTGTTCTCATTTCTTTCAACTCGGCGGTGCGGTTGTCGTTAGACGTCTTAATTTCTGTTAGCTCTGCGTCCAGGCTATTATTTAGCGCTTTCATTTCCGTGGGCAACGTAGTAGCGAAGGTGCCATTCGCTGTTCTCATTTCTTTCAACTCGGCGGTGCGGTTGTCGTTAGACGTCTTAATTTATGTTAGCTCTGCGTCCAGGCTATTATTTAGCGCTTTCTATTCCGTGGGCAGCGTCGTAGCGAAGGTGTCATTCGCTGTTCAAATTTCTTTCAACTCGGAGGTGCGGTTGTCGTTAGACGTCTTAATTTCTGTTAGCTTCGCGTCCAGGCTATTATTTAGCGCTTTCATTTCCGTGGGCAACGTCGTAGCGAAGGTGTCATTCGCTGTTCAAATTTCTTTCAACTCGGCGGTGCGGTTGTCGTTAGACGTCTTAATTTCTGTTAGCTCCGCGGCCAGGCTATTATTTGGCGCTTTCATTTCCGTGGGCAACGTCGTAGCGAAGGTGTCATTCGCTGTTCTCATTTCTTTCAACTCGGCGGTGCGGTTGTCGTTAGACGTCTTAATTTCTGTTAGCTCCGCGTCCAGGCTATTATTTGGCGCTTTCATTTCCGTGGACAACGTCGTAGCGAAGGTGTCATTCGGTGTTCTCATTTCTTTCAACTCGGCGGTGCGGTTGTCGTTAGACGTCTTAATTTCTGTTAGCTTCGCGTCCAGGCTATTATTTGGCGCTTTCATTTCCGTGGGCAACGTCGCAGCGAAGGTGTCATTCGGTGTTCTCATTTCTTTCAACACGGCGGTGTGGTTGTCGTTAGACGTCTTAATTTCTGTTAGCCCCGCGTCCAGGCTATTATTTGGCGCTTTCATTTCCGTGGGCAACGTCGTAGCGAAGGTGTCATTCGGTGTTCTCATTTCTTTCAACTCGGCGGTGCGGTTGTCGTTAGACGTCTTAATTTCTGTTAGCCCCGCGGCCAGGCTATTATTTGGCGCTTTCATTTCCGTGGGCAACGTCGCAGCGAAGGTGTCATTCGCCGTCTTCATTTCCTTCAACTCGGCGGTGCGGTTGTCGTTAGACGTCTTAATTTCTGTAAGCTCTGCGTCCAGGCTATTATTTGGCGCTTTCATTTCCGTGGACAACGTCGTAGCGAAGGTGTCATTTGGTGTTCTCCTTTCATTCAACTCGGCGGTGTGGTTGTCGTTAGACGTCTTAATTTCTGTTAGCTTCACGTCCAGGCTATTATTTGGCGCTTTCATTTCCGTGGGCAACGTCGTAGCGAAGGTGTCATTCGGTGTTCTCATTTCTTTCAACTCGGCGGTGCAGTTGTCGTTAGATGTCTTAATTTCTGTTAGCTCTGAGTCCAGGCTATTATTTGGCGCTTTCATTTCCGTGGGCAGCGTCGTAGCGAAGGTGTCATTCGCTGTTCTCATTTCATTCAACATGGCGGTGAGGTTGTCTTTAGACGTCTTAATTTCTGTTAGCCCCGCGTCCAGGCTATCATTTGGCGCTTTCATTTCCGTGGGCAGCGTCGTAGCGAAGGTGTCATTCGCTGTTCTCATTTCATTCAACATGGCGGTGAGGTTGTCTTTAGACGTCTTAATTTCTGTTAGCTCTGAGTCCAGGCTATTATTTGGCGCTTTCATTTCCGTGGGCAGCGTCGTAGCGAAGGTGTCATTCGCTGTTCTCATTTCATTCAACATGGCGGTGAGGTTGTCTTTAGACGTCTTAATTTCCGTTAGCCCCGCGTCCAGGCTATCATTTGGCGCTTTCATTTCCGTGGGCGACGTCGTAGCGAAGGTGTCATTCGCGGTTCTCATTTCTTTCAAATCGGCGGTGCGGTTGTCGTTAGACGTCTTAATTTCTGTTAGCCCCGCGTCCAGGCTATTATTTGGCGCTTTCATTTCCGTGGGGAACGTCGTAGTGAAGGTGTCATTCGCTGTACTCATTTTATTCAACTCGGCGGTGCGGTTGTCGTTAGACGTCTTAATTTCTGTTAGCTCTGCGTCCAGGCTATTATTTGGCGCCTTCATTTCCGTGGGTGACGTCGTAGTGAAGGTGTCATTCGCTGTACTCATTTTATTCAACTCGGCGGTGCGGTTGTCGTTAGACGTCTTAATTTTTGTTAGCTGCACGTCCAGGCTATTATTTGGCGCTTTCATTTCCGTGGGCGACGTCGTAGCGAAGGTGTCATTCGCTGTACTCATTTTTTTCAACACGGCGGTGCGGTTGTCGTTAGACGTCTGAATTTCTGTTAGCCCCGCGTCCAGGCTATTATTAGGCGCTTTCATTTCCGTGGGCAACGTCGTAGCGAAGGTGTCACTCGCTGTTCTCATTTCTTTCAACTCGGCGGTGCGGTTGTCGTTAGACGTCTTAATTTTTGTTAGCTGCACGTCCAGGCTATTATTTGGCGCTTTCATTTCCGTGGGCGACGTCGTAGCGAAGGTGTCATTCGCGGTTCTCATTTCTTTCAACTCGGCGGTGCGGTTGTCGTTAGACGTCTTAATTTCTGTTAGCCCCGCGTCCAGGCTATTATTTGGCGCTTTCATTTCCGTGGGCAACGTCGTAGCGAAGGTGTCACTCGCTGTTCTCATTTCTTTCAACTCGGCGGTGCGGTTGTCGTTAGACGTCTTAATTTCTGTTAGCCCCGCGTCCAGGCTATTATTTGGCGCTTTCATTTCCGTGGGCAACGTCGTAGCGAAGGTGTCATTCGCTGTTCTCATTTCTTTCAACTCGGCGGTGCGGTTGTCGTTAGACGTCTTAATTTCTGTTAGCCCCGCGTCCAGGCTATTATTAGGCGCTTTCATTTCCGTGGGCAACGTCGTAGCGAAGGTGTCACTCGCTGTTCTCATTTCTTTCAACTCGGCGGTGCGGTTGTCGTTAGACGTCTTAATTTCTGTTAGCTCCACGTCCAGGCTATTATTTGGCGCTTTCATTTCCGTGGGTAACGTCTTAGCGAAGGTGTCATTCGCTGTTCTCATTTCTTTCAACTCGGCGGTGCGGTTGTCGTTAGACGTCTTAATTTCTGTTAGCTCCACGTCCAGGCTATTATTTGGCGCTTTCATTTCCGTGGGCGACGTCGTAGCGAAGGTGTCATTCGCGGTTCTCATTTCTTTCAAATCGGCGGTGCGGTTGTCGTTAGACGTCTTAATTTCTGTTAGCCCCGCGTCCAGGCTATTATTTGGCGCTTTCATTTCCGTGGGCAACGTCGTAGCGAAGATGTCATTCGCTGTTCTCATTTCTTTCAACATGGCGGTGCGGTTGTCGTTAGACGTCTTAATTTCTGTTAGCCCCGCGTCCAGGCTATTATTTGGCGCTTTCATTTCCGTGGGCAACGTCGTAGCGAAGGTGTCATTCGCTGTTCTTATTTCTTTCAACTCGGCGGTGCGGTTGTCGTTAGACGTCTTAATTTCTGTTAGCCCCGCGTCCAGGCTATTATTTGGCGCTTTCATTTCCGTGGGCGACGTCGTAGCGAAGGTGTCATTCGCTGTTCTCATTTCTTTCAAATCGGCGGTGCGGTTGTCGTTAGACGTCTTAATTTCTGTTAGCTTCACGTCCAGGCTATTATTTGGCGCTTTCATTTCCGTGGGTAACGTCGTAGCGAAGATGTCATTCGCTGTTCTCATTTCTTTCAACTCGGCGGTGCGGTTGTCGTTAGACGTCTTAATTTCTGTTAGCCCCGCGTCCAGGCTATTATTTGGCGCTTTCATTTCCGTGGGCAACGTCGTAGCGAAGGTGTCATTCGCTGTTCTCATTTCTTTCAAATCGGCGGTGCGGTTGTCGTTAGACGTCTTAATTTCTGTTAGCTTCACGTCCAGGCTATTATTTGGCGCTTTCATTTCCGTGGGTAACGTCGTAGCGAAGGTGTCATTCGCTGTTCTCATTTCTTTCAACTCGGCGGTGCGGTTGTCGTTAGACGTCTTAATTTCTGTTAGCTCTGCGTCCAGGCTATTATTAGGCGCTTTCATTTCCGTGGGCGACGTCGTAGCGAAGGTGTCACTCGCTGTTCTCATTTCTTTCAATTCGGCGGTGCGGTTGTCGTTAGACGTCTTAATTTCTGTTAGCTCTGCGTCCAGGCTATTATTTGGCGCTTTCATTTCCGTGGGCAACGTCGTAGCGAAGGTGTCATTCGCGGTTCTCATTTCTTTCAACATGGAGGTGCGTTTGTCGTTAGACGTCTTAATTTCTGTTAGCTCTGAGTCCAGGCTATTATTTGGCGCTTTCATTTCCGTGGGCAACGTCGTAGCGAAGGTGTCATTCGCTGTTCTCTTTTCTTTCAACATGGAGGTGCGTTTGTCGTTAGACGTCTTAATTTCTGTTAGCTCTGAGTCCAGGCTATTATTTGGCGCTTTCATTTCCGTGGGCAACGTCGTAGCGAAGGTGTCATTCGCTGTTCTCATTTCTTTCAACATGGAGGTGCGTTTGTCGTTAGACGTCTTAATTTCTGTTAGCTCTGAGTCCAGGCTATTATTTGGCGCTTTCATTTCCGTGGGCAACGTCGTAGCGAAGGTGTCATTCGCTGTTCTCTTTTCTTTCAACATGGAGGTGCGTTTGTCGTTAGACGTCTTAATTTCTGTTAGCTCTGAGTCCAGGCTATTATTTGGCGCTTTCATTTCCGTGGGCAACGTCGTAGCGAAGGTGTCATTCGCTGTTCTCATTTCTTTCAACATGGAGGTGCGTTTGTCGTTAGACGTCTTAATTTCTGTTAGCTCTGAGTCCAGGCTATTATTTGGCGCTTTCATTTCCGTGGGCAACGTCGTAGCGAAGGTGTCATTCGCGGTTCTCATTTCTTTCCACTCGGCGGTGCGGTTGTCGTTAGACGTCTTAATTTCTGTTAGCTCTGCGTCCAGGCTATTATTTGGCGCTTTCATTTCCGTGGGCAACGTCGTAGCGAAGGTGTCATTCGCTGTTCTCTTTTCTTTCAACATGGAGGTGCGGTTGTCGTTAGACGTCTTAATTTCTGTTAGCTCTGAGTCCAGGCTATTATTTGGCGCTTTCATTTCCGTGGGCAACCTCGTAGCGAAGGTGTCATTCGCTGTTCTCATTTCTTTCAGCTCGGCGGTGCGGTTGTCTTTAGACGTCTTAATTTCTGTTAGCCCCGCGTCCAGGCTATCATTTGGCGCTTTCATTTCCGTGGGCGACGTCGTAGCGAAGGTGTCTTTCGCTGTTCTCATTTCATTCAACATGGCGGTGAGGTTGTCTTTAGACGTCTTAATTTCCGTTAGCCCCGCGTCCAGGCTATCATTTGGCGCTTTCATTTCCGTGGGCGACGTCGTAGCGAAGGTGTCATTCGCGGTTCTCATTTCTTTCAAATCGGCGGTGCGGTTGTCGTTAGACGTCTTAATTTCTGTTAGCCCCGCGTCCAGGCTATTATTTGGCGCCTTCATTTCCGTGGGTGACGTCGTAGTGAAGGTGTCATTCGCTGTACTCATTTTATTCAACTCGGCGGTGCGGTTGTCGTTAGACGTCTTAATTTTTGTTAGCTGCACGTCCAGGCTATTATTTGGCGCTTTCATTTCCGTGGGCGACGTCGTAGCGAAGGTGTCATTCGCTGTACTCATTTTTTTCAACACGGCGGTGCGGTTGTCGTTAGACGTCTGAATTTCTGTTAGCCCCGCGTCCAGGCTATTATTAGGCGCTTTCATTTCCGTGGGCAACGTCGTAGCGAAGGTGTCACTCGCTGTTCTCATTTCTTACAACTCGGCGGTGCGGTTGTCGTTAGACGTCTTAATTTCTGTTAGCTCCACGTCCAGGCTATTATTTGGCGCTTTCATTTCCGTGGGCAACGTCGTAGCGAAGATGTCATTCGCTGTTCTCATTTCTTTCATCTCGGCGGTGTGGTTGTCGTTAGACGTCTTAATTTCTGTTAGCTCCACGTCCAGGCTATTATTTGGCGCTTTCATTTCCGTGGGTAACGTCTTAGCGAAGGTGTCATTCGCTGTTCTCATTTCTTTCATCTCGGCGGTGCGGTTGTCGTTAGACGTCTTAATTTCTGTTAGCTCCACGTCCAGGCTATTATTTGGCGCTTTCATTTCCGTGGGTAACGTCTTAGCGAAGGTGTCATTCGCTGTTCTCATTTCTTTCATCTCGGCGGTGCGGTTGTCGTTAGACGTCTTAATTTCTGTTAGCTCCACGTCCAGGCTATTATTTGGCGCTTTCATTTCCGTGGGCGACGTCGTAGCGAAGGTGTCATTCGCGGTTCTCATTTCTTTCAAATCGGCGGTGCGGTTGTCGTTAGACGTCTTAATTTCTGTTAGCCCCGCGTCCAGGCTATTATTTGGCGCTTTCATTTCCGTGGGCAGCGTCGTAGCGAAGGTGTCATTCGCTGTTCTCATTTCTTTCAACTCGGCGGTGCAGTTGTCGTTAGACGTCTTAATTTCTGTTAGCTCCACGTCCAGGCTATTATTTGGCGCTTTCATTTCCGTGGGCAACGTCGTAGCGAAGATGTCATTCGCTGTTCTCATTTCTTTCAACACGGCGGTGCGGTTGTCGTTAGACGTCTTAATTTCTGTTAGCCCCGCGTCCAGGCTATTACTTGGCGCTTTTATTTCCGTGGGCAACGTCGTAGCGAAGGTGTCTTTCGGTGTTCTCATTTCTTTCAACTCGGCGGTGCGGTTGTCTTTAGACGTCTTAATTTCTGTTAGCCCCGCGTCCAGGCTATTACTTGGCGCTTTTATTTCCGTGGGCAACGTCGTAGCGAAGGTGTCATTCGCTGTTCTCATTTCTTTCAACTCGGCGGTGCGGTTGTCGTTAGACGTCTTAATTTCTGTTAGCCCCGCGTCCAGGCTATTATTTGGCGCTTTCATTTCCGTGGGCGACGTCGTAGCGAAGGTGTCATTCGCTGTTCTCATTTCTTTCAAATCGGCGGTGCGGTTGTCGTTAGACGTCTTAATTTCTGTTAGCTTCACGTCCAGGCTATTATTTGGCGCTATCATTTCCGTGGGTGACGTCGTAGCGAAGGTGTCATTCGCTGTTGTCATTTCTTTCAACTCGGCGGTGCGGTTGTCGTTAGACGTCTTAATTTCTGTTAGCTCTGCGTCCAGGCTATTATTTGGCGCTTTCATTTCCGTGGGCAACGTCGTAGCGAAATTGTCACTCGCTGTTCTCATTTCTTTCAACTCGGCGGTGCGGTTGTCGTTAGACGTCTTAATTTCTGTTAGCCCCGCGTCCAGGCTATTATTAGGCGCTTTCATTTCCGTGGGCAACGTCGTAGCGAAGGTGTCACTCGCTGTTCTCATTTCTTTCAACACGGCGGTGCGGTTGTCGTTAGACGTCTTAATTTCTGTTAGCCCCGCGTCCAGGCTATTATTAGGCGCTTTCATTTCCGTGGGCAACGTCGTAGCGAAGGTGTCATTCGCTGTTCTCATTTCTTTCAACTCGGCGGTGCGGTTGTCGTTAGACGTCTTAATTTCTGTTAGCCCCGCGTCCAGGCTATTATTAGGCGCTTTCATTTCCGTGGGCAACGTCGTAGCGAAGGTGTCATTCGCTGTTCTCATTTCTTGCAACATGGCGGTGCGGTTGTCGTTAGACGTCTTAATTTCTGTTAGCTCCGCGGCCAGGCTATTATTTGGCGCTTTCATTTCCGTGGCCAACGTCGTAGCGAAGGTGTCATTCGCTGTTCTCATTTCTTTCAACTCGGCGGTGCGGTTGTCGGTAGACGTCTTAATTTCTGTTAGCTCCAGGGCCAGGCTATTATTTGGCGCTTTCATTTCCGTGGGCAACGTCGTAGCGAAGGTGTCATTCGCTGTTCTCATTTCTTGCAACATGGCGGTGCGGTTGTCGTTAGACGTCTTAATTTCTGTTAGCTCCGCGTCCAGGCTATTATTTGGCGCTTTCATTTCCGTGGGCAACGTCGTAGCGAAGGTGTCATTCGCTGTTCTCATTTCTTTCAACATGGAGGTGCGTTTGTCGTTAGACGTCTTAATTTCTGTTAGCTCTGCGTCCAGGCTATTATTTGGCGCTTTCATTTCCGTGGGCAACGTCGTAGCGAAGGTGTCATTCGCTGTTCTCATTTCTTTCAACATAGAGGTGCGGTTGTCGTTAGACGTCTTAATTTCTGTTAGCTCTGAGTCCAGGTTATTATTTGGCGCTTTCATTTCCGTGGGCAACGTCGTAGCGAAGGTGTCATTCGCTGTTCTCATTTCTTTCAGCTCGGCGGTGCGGTTGTCGTTAGACGTCTTAATTTCTGTTAGCTCTGCGTCCAGGCTATTATTTGGCGCCTTCATTTCCGTGGGCAACGTCGTAGCGAAGGTGTCATTCGCTGTTCTCATTTCTTTCAGCTCGGCGGTGCGGTTGTCGTTAGACGTCTTAATTTCTGTTAGCTCCGCGTCCAGGCTATTATTTGGCGCTTTCATTTCCGTGGGCAACGTCGTAGCGAAGGTGTCATTCGCTGTTCTCATATCTTTCAACTCGGCGGTGCGGTTGTCGTTAGACGTATTAATTTCTGTTAGCTCCGCGTCCAGGCTATTATTTGGCGCTTTCATTTCCGTGGACAACGTCGTAGCGAAGGTGTCATTCGGTGTTCTCATTTCTTTCAACTCGGCGGTGCGGTTGTCGGTAGACGTCTTAATTTCTGTTAGCTTCGCGTCCAGGCTATTATTTGGCGCTTTCATTTCCGTGGGCAACGTCGTAGCGAAGGTGTCATTCGGTGTTCTCATTTCTTTCAACTCGGCGGTGCGGTTGTCGTTAGACGTCTTAATTTCTGTTAGCTCCGCGTCCAGGCTATTATTTGGCGCTTTCATTTCCGTGGGCAACGTCGTAGCGAAGGTGTCATTCGGTGTTCTCATTTCTTTCAACTCGGCGGTGCGGTTGTCGTTAGACGTCTTAATTTCTGTTAGCTCCGCGTCCAGGCTATTATTTGGCGCTTTCATTTCCGTGGGCAACGTCGTAGCGAAGGTGTCATTCGCTGTTCTCATTTCTTTCAACTCGGCGGTGCGGTTGTCGTTAGACGTCTTAATTTCTGTTAGCTCTGCGTCCAGGCTATTATTTGGCGCTTTCATTTCCGTGGGCAACGTCGTAGCGAAGGTGTCATTCGCTGTTCTCATTTCTTTCAACACGGCGGTGCGGTTGTCGTTAGACGTCTTAATTTCTGTTAGCCGCGCGTCCAGGCTATTATTTGGCGCTTTCATTTCCGTGGGTAACGTCGTAGCGAAGGTGTCATTCGGTGTTCTCATTTCTTTCAACTCGGCGGTGCGGTTGTCGATAGACGTCTTAATTTCTGTTAGCTCTGCGTCCAGGCTATTATTTGGCGCTTTCATTTCCGTGGGCAACGTCGTAGCGAAGGTGTCATTCGCTGTTCTCATTTCTTTCAGCTCGGCGGTGCGGTTGTCGTTAGACGTCTTAATTTCTGTTAGCTCCACGTCCAGGCTATTATTTGGCGCTTTCATTTCCGTGGGTAACGTCGTAGCGAAGGTGTCATTCGGTGTTCTCATTTCTTTCAACTCGGCGGTGCGGTTGTCGTTAGACGTCTTAATTTCTGTTAGCTCTGAGTCCAGGCTATTATTTGGCGCTTTCATTTTCGTGGGCAACGTCGTAGCGAAGGTGTCATTCGCTGTTCTCATTTCTTTCAGCTCGGCGGTGCGGTTGTCGTTAGACGTCTTAATTTCTGTTAGCTCTGCGTCCAGGCTATTATTTGGCGCCTTCATTTCCGTGGGCAACGTCGTAGCGAAGGTGTCATTCGCTGTTCTCATTTCTTTCAGCTCGGCGGTGCGGTTGTCGTTAGACGTCTTAATTTCTGTTAGCTCCGCGTCCAGGCTATTATTTGGCGCTTTCATTTCCGTGGGCAACGTCGTAGCGAAGGTGTCATTCGCTGTTCTCATATCTTTCAACTCGGCGGTGCGGTTGTCGTTAGACGTCTTAATTTCTGTTAGCTCTGCGTCCAGGCTATTATTTGGCGCTTTCATTTCCGTGGACAACGTCGTAGCGAAGGTGTCATTCGGTGTTCTCATTTCTTTCAACTCGGCGGTGCGGTTGTCGGTAGACGTCTTAATTTCTGTTAGCTTCGCGTCCAGGCTATTATTTGGCGCTTTCATTTCCGTGGGCAACGTCGTAGCGAAGGTGTCATTCGGTGTTCTCATTTCTTTCAACTCGGCGGTGCGGTTGTCGTTAGACGTCTTAATTTATGTTAGCTCCGCGTCCAGGCTATTATTTGGCGCTTTCATTTCCGTGGGTAACGTAGTAGCGAAGGTGTCATTCGGTGTTCTCATTTCTTTCAACTCGGCGGTGCGGTTGTCGATAGACGTCTTAATTTCTGTTAGCTCCACGTCCAGGCTATTATTTGGCGCTTTCATTTCCGTGGGTAACGTAGTAGCTAAGGTGTCATTCCCTGTTCTCATTTCTTTCAACTCGGCGGTGCGGTTGTCGTTAGACGTCTTAATTTCTGTTAGCTCCACGTCCAGGCTATTATTTGGCGCTTTCATTTCCGTGGGTAACGTAGTAGCGAAGGTGTCATTCGCTGTTCTCATTTCTTTCAACTCGGCGGTGTGGTTGTCGTTAGACGTCTTAATTTCTGTTAGCTCTGCGTCCAGGCTATTATTTTGCGCTTTCATTTCCGTGGGCAGCGTCGTGGCGAAGGTGTCATTCGCGGTTCTCATTTCTTTCAACATGGCGTTGCGGTTGTCGTTAGACGTCTTAATTTCTGTTAGCTCTGCGGCCAGGCTATTATTTGGCGCTTTCATTTCCGTGGGCAACGTCGTAGCGAAGGTGTCATTCGGTGTTCTCATTTCTTTCAACTCGGCGGTGCGGTTGTCGTTAGACGTCTTAATTTCTGTTAGCTCTGAGTCCAGGCTATTATTTGGCGCTTTCATTTTCGTGGGCAACGTCGTAGCGAAGGTGTCATTCGGTGTTCTCATTTCTTTCAACTCGGCGGTGTGGTTGTCGTTAGACGTCTTAATTTCTGTTAGCTCCGCGGCCAGGCTATTATTTGGCGCTTTCATTTCCGTGGGCAACGTCGCAGCGAAGGTGTCAATCGCCGTCTTCATTTCTTTCAACTCGGCGGTGCGGTTGTCGTTAGACGTCTTAATTTCTGTTAGCTCTGCGTCCAGGCTATTATTTGGCGCTTTCATTTCCGTGGGCAACGTCGTAGCGAAGGTGTCACTCGCTGTTCTCATTTCTTTCAACTCGAAGTGCGGTTGTCGTTAGACGTCTTAATTTCTGTTAGCCTCGCGTCCAGGCTATTATTTAGCGCTTTCATTTCCGTGGGCAACGTCGTAGCGAAGGTGTCATTCGGTGTTCTCATTTCTTTCAACTCGGCGGTGCGGTTGTCGTTAGACGTCTTAATTTCTGTTAGCTTCGCGTCCAGGCTATTATTTTGCGCTTTCATTTCCGTGGGCAACGTCGTAGCGAAGGTGTCATTCGCTGTTCTCATTTCATTCAACTCGGGGGTGCGGTTGTCGTTAGACGTCTTAATTTCTGTTAGCTTCGCGTCCAGGCTATTATTTTGCGCTTTCATTTCCGTGGGCGACGTCGTAGCGAAGGTGTCATTCGCTGTTCTCATTTCATTCAACTCGGGGGTGCGGTTGTCGTTAGACGTCTTAATTTCTGTTAGCTTCGCGTCCAGGCTATTATTTTGCGCTTTCATTTCCGTGGGCGACGTCGTAGCGAAGGTGTCATTCGCTGTTCTCATTTCATTCAACTCGGCGGTGCGGTTGTCGTTAGACGTCTTAATTTCTGTTAGCTCCGCGGCCAGGCTATTAATTGGCGCTTTCATTTCCGTGGGCAACGTCGTAGCGAAGGTGTCATTCGCTGTTCTCATTTCATTCAACTCGGGGGTGCGGTTGTCGTTAGACGTCTTAATTTCTGTTAGCTCCGCGTCCAGGCTATTATTTTGCGCTTTCATTTCCGTGGGCAACGTCGTAGCGAAGGTGTCATTCGCTGTTCTCATTTCTTTCAGCTCGGCGGTGCGGTTGTCGTTAGACGTCTTAATTTCTGTTAGCTCCGCGTCCAGGCTATTATTTGGCGCTTTCATTTCCGTGGGCAACGTCGTAGCGAAGGTGTCATTCGCTGTTCTCATATCTTTCAACTCGGCGGTGCGGTTGTCGTTAGACGTCTTAATTTCTGTTAGCTCTGCGTCCACGCTATTATTTGGCGCTTTCATTTCCGTGGACAACGTGGTAGCGAAGGTGTCATTCGGTGTTCTCATTTCTTTCAACTCGGCGGTGCGGTTGTCGTTAGACGTCTTAATTTCTGTTAGCTTCGCGTCCAGGCTATTATTTGGCGCTTTCATTTCCTTGGGCAACGTCGTAGCGAAGGTGTCATTCGCTGTTCTCATTTCTTTCAACACGGGGGTGCGGTTGTCGTTAGACGTCTTAATTTCTGTTAGCTCTGCGTCCAGGCTATTATTTGGCGCTTTCATTTCCTTGGGCAACGTCGTAGCGAAGGTGTCATTCGCTGTTCTCTTTTCTTTCAACATGGAGGTGCGGTTGTCGTTAGACGTCTTAATTTCTGTTAGCTCTGAGTCCAGGCTATTATTTGGCGCTTTCATTTCCGTGGGCAACCTCGTAGCGAAGGTGTCATTCGCTGTTCTCATTTCTTTCAGCTCGGCGGTGCGGTTGTCTTTAGACGTCTTAATTTCTGTTAGCCCCGCGTCCAGGCTATCATTTGGCGCTTTCATTTCCGTGGGCGACGTCGTAGCGAAGGTGTCTTTCGCTGTTCTCATTTCATTCAACATGGCGGTGAAGTTGTCTTTAGACGTCTTAATTTCCGTTAGCCCCGCGTCCAGGCTATCATTTGGCGCTTTCATTTCCGTGGGCGACGTCGTAGCGAAAGTGTCATTCGCGGTTCTCATTTCTTTCAAATCGGCGGTGCGGTTGTCGTTAGACGTCTTAATTTCTGTTAGCCCCGCGTCCAGGCTATTATTTGGCGCCTTCATTTCCGTGGGTGACGTCGTAGTGAAGGTGTCATTCGCTGTACTCATTTTATTCAACTCGGCGGTGCGGTTGTCGTTAGACGTCTTAATTTTTGTTAGCTGCACGTCCAGGCTATTATTTGGCGCTTTCATTTCCGTGGGCAACGTCGTAGCGAAATTGTCACTCGCTGTTCTCATTTCTTTCAACTCGGCGGTGCGGTTGTCGTTAGACGTCTTAATTTCTGTTAGCCCCGCGTCCAGGCTATTATTAGGCGCTTTCATTTCCGTGGGCAACGTCGTAGCGAAGGTGTCACTCGCTGTTCTCATTTCTTTCAACACGGCGGTGCGGTTGTCGTTAGACGTCTTAATTTCTGTTAGCCCCGCGTCCAGGCTATTATTAGGCGCTTTCATTTCCGTGGGCAACGTCGTAGCGAAGGTGTCATTCGCTGTTCTCATTTCTTTCAACTCGGCGGTGCGGTTGTCGTTAGACGTCTTAATTTCTGTTAGCCCCGCGTCCAGGCTATTATTAGGCGCTTTCATTTCCGTGGGCAACGTCGTAGCGAAGGTGTCATTCGCTGTTCTCATTTCTTGCAACATGGCGGTGCGGTTGTCGTTAGACGTCTTAATTTCTGTTAGCCCCGCGTCCAGGCTATTATTTGGCGCTTTCATTTCCGTGGCCAACGTCGTAGCGAAGGTGTCATTCGCTGTTCTCATTTCTTTCAACACGGCGGTGCGGTTGTCGGTAGACGTCTTAATTTCTGTTAGCTCCAGGGCCAGGCTATTATTTGGCGCTTTCATTTCCGTGGGCAACGTCGTAGCGAAGGTGTCATTCGCTGTTCTCATTTCTTTCAACATGGAGGTGCGTTTGTCGTTAGACGTCTTAATTTCTGTTAGCTCTGCGTCCAGGCTATTATTTGGCGCTTTCATTTCCGTGGGCAACGTCGTAGCGAAGGTGTCATTCGCTGTTCTCATTTCTTTCAACATAGAGGTGCGGTTGTCGTTAGACGTCTTAATTTCTGTTAGCTCTGAGTCCAGGCTATTATTTGGCGCTTTCATTTCCGTGGGCAACGTCGTAGCGAAGGTGTCATTCGCTGTTCTCATTTCTTTCAGCTCGGCGGTGCGGTTGTCGTTAGACGTCTTAATTTCTGTTAGCTCTGCGTCCAGGCTATTATTTGGCGCCTTCATTTCCGTGGGCAACGTCGTAGCGAAGGTGTCATTCGCTGTTCTCATTTCTTTCAGCTCGGCGGTGCGGTTGTCGTTAGACGTCTTAATTTCTGTTAGCTTCGCGTCCAGGCTATTATTTGGCGCTTTCATTTCCGTGGGCAACGTCGTAGCGAAGGTGTCATTCGGTGTTCTCATTTCTTTCAACTCGGCGGTGCGGTTGTCGTTAGACGTCTTAATTTCTGTTAGCTCCGCGTCCAGGCTATTATTTGGCGCTTTCATTTCCGTGGGCAACGTCGTAGCGAAGGTGTCATTCGGTGTTCTCATTTCTTTCAACTCGGCGGTGCGGTTGTCGATAGACGTCTTAATTTCTGTTAGCTCCACGTCCAGGCTATTATTTTGCGCTTTCATTTCCGTGGGCAACGTCGTAGCGAAGGTGTCATTCGCTGTTCTCATTTCTTGCAACATGGCGGTGCGGTTGTCGTTAGACGTCTTAATTTCTGTTAGCTCTGCGTCCAGGCTATTATTTGGCGCTTTCATTTCCGTGGGCAACGTCGTAGCGAAGGTGTCATTCGCTGTTCTCATTTCTTTCAACTCGGCGGTGTGGTTGTCGTTAGACGTCTTAATTTCTGTTAGCTCTGCGTCCAGGCTATTATTTTGCGCTTTCATTTCCGTGGGCAGCGTCGTAGCGAAGGTGTCATTCGCGGTTCTCATTTCTTTCAACATGGAGGTGCGGTTGTCGTTAGACGTCTTAATTTCTGTTAGCTCTGCGTCCAGGCTATTATTTGGCGCTTTCATTTCCGTGGGAAACGTCGTAGCGAAGGTGTCATTCGCTGTTCTCATTTCTTTCAACAAGGAGGTGCGGTTGTCGTTAGACGTCTTAATTTCTGTTAGCTCCGCGGCCAGGCTATTATTTGGCGCTTTCATTTCCGTGGGCAACGTCGTAGCGAAGGTGTCATTCGCTGTTCTCATTTCTTTCAACATGGCGGTGCGGTTGTCGTTAGACGTCTTAATTTCTATTAGCTCTGCGTCCAGGCTATTATTTGGCGCTTTCATTTCCGTGGGCATCGTCGTAGCGAAGGTGTCATACGCTGTTCTCATTTCTTTCAACTTAGCGGTGCGGTTGTCGTTAGACGTCTTAATTTCTGTTAGCTCCGCGGCCAGGCTATTATTTGGCGCTTTCATTTCCGTGGGCAACGTCGTAGGGAAGGTGTCATTCGCTGTTCTCATTTCTTTCAACTCGGCGGTGCGGTTGTCGTTAGACGTCTTAATTTCTGTTAGCTCTGCGTCCAGGCTATTATTTGGCGCTTTCATTTCCGTGGGCAGCGTCGTAGCGAAGGTGTCATTCGCTGTTCTCATTTCTTTCAACTCGGCGGTGCGGTTGTCGTTAGACGTCTTAATTTCTGTTAGCTCCGCGGCCAGGCTATTATTTGGCGCTTTCATTTCCGTGGGCAACGTCGTAGCGAAGGTGTCATTCGCTGTTCTCATTTCTTTCAACTCGGCGGTGCGGTTGTCGTTAGACGTCTTAATTTCTGTTAGCTCTGAGTCCAGGCTATTATTTGGCGCTTTCATTTCCGTGGGCAGCGTCGTAGCGAAGGAGTCATTCGCTGTTCTCATTTCTTTCAACTCGGCGGTGCGGTTGTCGTTAGACGTCTTAATTTCTGTTAGCTCTGCGTCCAGGCTATTATTTGGCGCTTTCATTTCCTTGGGCGACGTCGTAGCGAAGGTGTCATTCGCGGTTCTCATTTCTTTCAACTCGGCGGTGCGGTTGTCGTTAGACGTCTTAATTTCTGTTAGCCTTGAGTCCAGGCTACTATTTGGCGCTTTCATTTCCGTGGGCAGCGTCGTAGCGAAGGTGTCATTCGCTGTTCTCATTTCTTTCAACTCGGCGGTGCGGTTGTCGTTAGACGTCTTAATTTCTGTTAGCTCCGCGGCCAGGCTATTATTTGGCGCTTTCATTTCCTTGGGCGACGTCGTAGCGAAGGTGTCATTCGCTGTTCTCATTTCTTTCAACTCGGCGGTGCGGTTGTCGTTAGACGTCTTAATTTCTGTTAGCTCTGCGTCCAGGCTATTATTTGGCGCTTTCATTTCCTTGGGCGACGTCGTAGCGAAGGTGTCATTCGCGGTTCTCATTTCTTTCAACTCGGCGGTGCGGTTGTCGTTAGACGTCTTAATTTCTGTTAGCTCCGCGTCCAGGATATTATTTGGCGCTTTCATTTCCGTGGGCAACGTCGTAGCGAAGGTGTCATTCGCTGTTCTCATTTCTTTCAACTCGGCGGTGCGGTTGTCGTTAGACGTCTTAATTTCTGTTAGCTCCGCGTCCAGGCTATTATTTGGCGCTTTCATTTCCGTGGGCAACGTCGTAGCGAAGGTGTCATTCGCTGTTCTCATTTCTTTCAACTCGGCGGTGCGGTTGTCGTTAGACGTCTTAATTTCTGTTAGCTCCGCGTCCAGGCTATTATTTGGCGCTTTCATTTCCGTGGGCAACGTCGTAGCGAAGGTGTCATTCGCTGTTCTCATTTCTTTCAACTCGGCGGTGCGGTTGTCGTTAGACGTCTTAATTTCTGTTAGCTCCGCGGCCAGGCTATTATTTGGCGCTTTCATTTCCGTGGGCAACGTCGTAGCGAAGGTGTCATTCGCTGTTCTCATTTCTTTCAACTCGGCGGTGCGGTTGTCGTTAGACGTCTTAATTTCTGTTAGCTCCGCGGCCAGGCTATTATTTGACGCTTTCATTTCCGTGGGCAACGTCGTAGCGAAGGTGTCATTCGCTGTTCTCATTTCTTTCAACTCGGCGGTGCGGTTGTCGTTAGACGTCTTAATTTCTGTTAGCTCTGCGTCCAGGCTATTATTTAGCGCTTTCATTTCCGTGGGCAACGTCGTAGCGAAGGTGTCATTCGCTGTTATCATTTCTTTCAACTCGGCGGTGCGGTTGTCGTTAGACGTCTTAATTTATGTTAGCTCTGCGTCCAGGCTATTATTTAGCGCTTTCTATTCCGTGGGCAACGTCGTAGCGAAGGTGTCATTCGCTGTTCAAATTTCTTTCAACTCGGAGGTGCGGTTGTCGTTAGACGTCTTAATTTCTGTTAGCTTCGCGTCCAGGCTATTATTTAGCGCTTTCATTTCCGTGGGCAACGTCGTAGCGAAGGTGTCATTCGCTGTTCAAATTTCTTTCAACTCGGCGGTGCGGTTGTCGTTAGACGTCTTAATTTCTGTTAGCTCCGCGGCCAGGCTATTATTTGGCGCTTTCATTTCCGTGGGCAACGTCGTAGCGAAGGTGTCATTCGCTGTTCTCATTTCTTTCAACTCGGCGGTGCGGTTGTCGTTAGACGTCTTAATTTCTGTTAGCTCCGCGTCCAGGCTATTATTTGGCGCTTTCATTTCCGTGGACAACGTCGTAGCGAAGGTGTCATTCGGTGTTCTCATTTCTTTCAACTCGGCGGTGCGGTTGTCGTTAGACGTCTTAATTTCTGTTAGCTTCGCGTCCAGGCTATTATTTGGCGCTTTCATTTCCGTGGGCAACGTCGCAGCGAAGGTGTCATTCGGTGTTCTCATTTCTTTCAACACGGCGGTGTGGTTGTCGTTAGACGTCTTAATTTCTGTTAGCCCCGCGTCCAGGCTATTATTTGGCGCTTTCATTTCCGTGGGCAACGTCGTAGCGAAGGTGTCATTCGGTGTTCTCATTTCTTTCAACTCGGCGGTGCGGTTGTCGTTAGACGTCTTAATTTCTGTTAGCCCCGCGGCCAGGCTATTATTTGGCGCTTTCATTTCCGTGGGCAACGTCGCAGCGAAGGTGTCATTCGCCGTCTTCATTTCCTTCAACTCGGCGGTGCGGTTGTCGTTAGACGTCTTAATTTCTGTAAGCTCTGCGTCCAGGCTATTATTTGGCGCTTTCATTTCCGTGGACAACGTCGTAGCGAAGGTGTCATTTGGTGTTCTCATTTCATTCAACTCGGCGGTGTGGTTGTCGTTAGACGTCTTAATTTCTGTTAGCTTCACGTCCAGGCTATTATTTGGCGCTTTCATTTCCGTGGGCAACGTCGTAGCGAAGGTGTCATTCGGTGTTCTCATTTCTTTCAACTCGGCGGTGCAGTTGTCGTTAGACGTCTTAATTTCTGTTAGCTTCGCATCCAGGCTATTATTTTGCGCTTTCATTTCCGTGGACAACGTCGTAGCGAAGGTGTCATTCGCTGTTCTCATTTCATTCAACTCGGGGGTGCGGTTGTCGTTAGACGTCTTAATTTCTGTTAGCTCCGCGGCCAGGCTATTATTAGGCGCTTTCATTTCCGTGGGCAACGTCGCAGCGAAGGTGTCATTCGCCGTCTTCATTTCTTTCAACTCGGCGGTGCGGTTGTCGTTAGACGTCCTAATTTCTGTTAGCTCCGCGGCCAGGCTATTATTTGGCGCTTTCATTTCCTTGGGCAACGTCGCAGCGAAGGTGTCATTCGCGGTTCTCATTTCTTTCAACTCGGCGGTGCGGTTGTCGTTAGACGTCTTAATTTCTGTTAGCTCCGCGGCCAGGCTATTATTTGGCGCTTTCATTTCCGTGGGCAACGTCGTAGCGAAGGTGTCATTCGCTGTTCTCATTTCTTTCAACTCGGCGGTGCGGTTGTCGTTAGACGTCTTAATTTCTGTTAGCTCCGCGTCCAGGCTATTATTTGGCGCTTTCATTTCCTTGGGCAACGTCGTAGCGAAGGTGTCATTCGCTGTTCTCATTTCTTTAAACACGGGGGTGCGGTTGTCGTTAGACGTCTTAATTTCTGTTAGCTCTGCGTCCAGGCTATTATTTGGCGCTTTCATTTCCGTGTACAACGTCGTAGCGAAGGTGTCATTCGCTGTTCTCATTTCTTTCAACTCGGCGGTGCGGTTGTCGTTAGACGTCTTAATTTCTGTTAGCTCCGCGTCCAGGCTATTATTTGGCGCTTTCATTTCCGTGGGCGACGTCGTAGCGAAGGTGTCATACGCTGTTCTCATTTCTTTCAACTCGGCGGTGCGGTTGTCGTTAGACGTATTAATTTCTGTTAGCTCCGCGTCCAGGCTATTATTTGGCGCTTTCATTTCCGTGGGCAACGTCGTAGCGAAGGTGTCATTCGCGGTTCTCATTTCTTTCAACTCGGCGGTGCGGTTGTCGTTAGACGTCTTAATTTCTGTTAGCTCTGCGTCCAGGCTATTATTTGGCGCTTTCATTTCCTTGGGAAACGTCGTAGCGAAGGTGTCATTCGGTGTTCTCATTTCTTTCAACTCGGCGGTGCGGTTGTCGTTAGACGTCTTAATTTCTGTTAGCTCTGCGTCCAGGCTATTATTTGGCGCTTTCATTTCCGTGGGCAACGTCGTAGCGAAGGTGTCATTCGCTGTTATCATTTCTTTCAACTCGGCGGTGGGGTTGTCGTTAGACGTCTTAATTTCTGTTAGCTCCGCGTCCAGGCTACTATTTGGCGCTTTCATTTCCGTGGGCAACGTCGTAGCGAAGGTGTCATTCGCTGTTCTCATTTCTTTCATCTCGGCGGTGCGGTTGTCGTTAGACGTCTTAATTTCTGTTAGCTCTGCGTCCAGGCTATTATTTGGCGCTTTCATTTCCGTGGGCAACGTCGTAGCGAAGGTGTCATTCGCTGTTCTCATTTCTTTCAACTCGGCGGTGGGGTTGTCGTTAGACGTCTTAATTTCTGTTAGCTCCGCGTCCAGGCTATTATTTGGCGCTTTCATTTCCGTGGGCAACGTCGTAGCGAAGGTGTCATTCGCTGTTCTCATTTCTTTCAACATGGCGGTGCGGTTGTCGTTAGACGTCTTAATTTCTGTTAGCTCCGCGGCCAGGCTATTATTTGGCGCTTTCATTTCCGTGGGCAACGTCGTAGCGAAGGTGTCATTCGCTGTTCTCATTTCTTTCAACTCGGCGGTGCGGTTGTCGTTAGACGTCTTAATTTCTGTTAGCTCCGCGTCCAGGCTATTATTTGGCGCTTTCATTTCCGTGGGCAACGTCGTAGCGAAGGTGTCATTCGCTGTTCTCATTTCTTTCAACTCGGCGGTGCGGGTGTCGTTAGACGTCTTAATTTCTGTTAGCTCCGCGTCCAGGCTATTATTTGGCGCTTTCATTTCCGTGGGCAACGTCGTAGCGAAGGTGTCATTCGCTGTTCTCATTTCTTTCAACTCGGCGGTGCGGTTGTCGTTAGACGTCTTAATTTCTGTTAGCTCCGCGTCCAGGCTATTATTTGGCGCTTTCATTTCCGTGGGCAACGTCGTAGCGAAGGTGTCATTCGCTGTTCTCATTTCTTTCAACTCGGCGGTGCGGTTGTCGTTAGACGTCTTAATTTCTGTTAGCTCCGCGGCCAGGCTATTATTTGGCGCTTTCATTTCCGTGGGCAACGTCGTAGCGAAGGTGTCATTCGCTGTTCTCATTTCTTTCAACTCGGCGGTGCGGTTGTCGTTAGACGTCTTAATTTCTGTTAGCTCTGCGTCCAGGCTATTATTTAGCGCTTTCATTTCCGTGGGCAACGTAGTAGCGAAGGTGTCATTCGCTGTTCTCATTTCTTTCAACTCGGCGGTGCGGTTGTCGTTAGACGTCTTAATTTATGTTAGCTCCGCGTCCAGGCTATTATTTGGCGCTTTCATTTCCGTGGGCAACGTCGTAGCGAAGGTGTCATTCGCGGTTATCATTTCTTTCAACTCGGCGGTGCGGTTGTCGTTAGACGTCTTAATTTATGTTAGCTCCGCGTCCAGGCTATTATTTGGCGCTTTCATTTCCGTGGGCAACGTCGTAGCGAAGGTGTCATACGCTGTTCTCATTTCTTTCAACATGGCGGTGCGGTTGTCGTTAGACGTCTTAATTTCTGTTAGCTCTGCGTCCAGGCTATTATTTGGCGCTTTCATTTCCGTGGGCAACGTCGTAGCGAAGGTGTCATACGCTGTTCTCATTTCTTTCAACTCGGCGGTGCGGGTGTCGTTAGACGTCTTAATTTCTGTTAGCTCCACGTCCAGGCTATTATTTGGCGCTTTCATTTCCGTGGGCAACGTCGTAGCGAAGGTGTCATTCGCTGTTTTCATTTCTGTCAACTCGGCGGTGCGGTTGTCGTTAGACGTCTTAATTTCTGTTAGCTCCGCGGCCATGCTATTATTTGGCGCTTTCATTTCCGTGGGCGACGTCGTAGCGAAGGTGTCATTCGCTGTTCTCATTTCTTTCAACTCGGCGATGCGGTTGTCGTTAGACGTCTTAATTTCTGTTAGCTCCGCTGCCAGGCTATTATTTGGCGCTTTCATTTCCGTGGGCAACGTCGTAACGAAGGTGTCATTCGCTGTTCTCATTTCTTTCAACTCGGCGGTGCGGTTGTCGTTAGACGTCTTAATTTCTGTTAGCTCCGCTGCCAGGCTATTATTTGGCGCTTTCATTTCCGTGGGCGACGTCGTAGCGAAGGTGTCATTCGCTGTTCTCATTTCTTTCAACATGGGGGTGCGGTTGTCGTTAGACGTCTTAATTTCTGTTAGCCCCGCGTCCAGGCTATCATTTGGCGCTTTCATTTCCGTGGGCGACGGCGTAGCGAAGGTGTCATTCGCTGTACTCATTTCTTTCAACATGGCGGTGAGGTTGTCTTTAGACGTCTTAATTTCTGTTAGCCCCGCGTCCAGGCTATCATTTGGCGCTTTCATTTCCGTGGGCGACGTCGTAGCGAAGGTGTCATTCGCGGTTCTCATTTCTTTCAAATCGGCGGTGCGGTTGTCGTTAGACGTCTTAATTTCTGTTAGCCCCGCGTCCAGGCTATTATTTGGCGCTTTCATTTCCGTGGGCAACGTCGTAGCGAAGGTGTCATTCGCTGTACTCATTTTTTTCAACTCGGCGGTGCGGTTGTCGTTAGACGTCTTAATTTTTGTTAGCTGCACGTCCAGGCTATTATTTGGCGCTTTCATTTCCGTGGGCAACGTCGTAGCGAAGGTGTCATTCGCTGTACTCATTTTTTTCAACTCGGCGGTGCGGTTGTCGTTAGACGTCTTAATTTTTGTTAGCTGCACGTCCAGGCTATTATTTGGCGCTTTCATTTCCGTGGGCAACGTCGTAGCGAAGGTGTCATTCGCTGTACTCATTTTTTTCAACTCGGCGGTGCGGTTGTCGTTAGACGTCTTAATTTCTGTTAGCCCCGCGTCCAGGCTATTATTTGGCGCTTTCATTTCCGTGGGCAACGTCGTAGCGAAGGTGTCACTCGCTGTTCTCATTTCTTTCAACTCGGCGGTGCGGTTGTCGTTAGACGTCTTAATTTCTGTTAGCCCCGCGTCCAGGCTATTATTAGGCGCTTTCATTTCCGTGGGCAACGTCGTAGCGAAGGTGTCACTCGCTCTTCTCATTTCTTTCAACATGGAGGTGTGGTTGTCGTTAGACGTCTTAATTTCTGTTAGCTCCACGTCCAGGCTATTATTTGGCGCTTTCATTTCCGTGGGCAACGTCGTAGCGAAGGTGTCATTCGGTGTTCTCATTTCTTTCAACATGGAGGTGCGGTTGTCGTTAGACGTCTTAATTTCTGTTAGCTCCGCGGCCAGGCTATTATTTGGCGCTTTCATTTCCGTGGGGAACGTCGTAGCGAAGGTGTCACTCGCTGTTCTCATTTCTTTCAACTCGGCGGTGCGGTTGTCGTTAGACGTCTTAATTTCTGTTAGCCCCGCGTCCAGGCTATTATTAGGCGCTTTCATTTCCGTGGGCAACGTCGTAGCGAAGGTGTCACTCGCTGTTCTCATTTCTTTCAACATGAAGGTGTGGTTGTCGTTAGACGTCTTAATTTCTGTTAGCTCCACGTCCAGGCTATTATTTGGCGCTTTCATTTCCGTGGGGAACGTCGTAGCGAAGGTGTCACTCGCTGTTCTCATTTCTTTCAACATGGCGGTGCGGTTGTCGTTAGACGTCTTAATTTCTGTTAGCTCCACTTCCAGGCTATTATTTGGCGCTTTCATTTCCGTGGGCGACGTCGTAGCGAAGGTGTCATTCGCTGTTCTCATTTCTTTCAACTCGGCGGTGCGGTTGTCGTTAGACGTCTTAATTTCTGTTAGCTCCACGTCCAGGCTATTATTTGGCGCTTTCATTTCCGTGGGCGACGTCGTAGCGAAGGTGTCACTCGCTGTTCTCATTTATTTCAACTCGGCGGTGCGGTTGTCGTTAGACGTCTTAATTTCTGTTAGCTCTGAGTCCAGGCTGTTATTTGGCGCTTTCATTTCCGTGGGCGACGTCGTAGCGAAGGTGTCACTCGCTGTTCTCATTTCTTTCAACTCGGCGGTGCGGTTGTCGTTAGACGTCTTAATTTCTGTTAGCTCCACTTCCAGGCTATTATTTGGCGCTTTCATTTCCGTGGGCGACGTCGTAGCGAAGGTGTCACTCGCTGTTCTCATTTCTTTCAACTCGGCGGTGCGGTTGTCGTTAGACGTCTTAATTTCTGTTAGCTCCACGTCCAGGCTATTATTTGGCGCTTTCATTTCCGTGGGCGACGTCGTAGCGAAGGTGTCACTCGCTGTTCTCATTTATTTCAACTCGGCGGTGCGGTTGTCGTTAGACGTCTTAATTTCTGTTAGCTTCGCGTCCAGGCTATTATTAGGCGCTTTCATTTCCGTGGGGAACGTCGTAGCGAAGGTGTCACTCGCTGTTCTCATTTCTTTCAACATGGCGGTGCGGTTGTCGTTAGACGTCTTAATTTCTGTTAGCTCCACGTCCAGGCTATTATTTGGCGCTTTCATTTCCGTGGGCGACGTCGTAGCGAAGGTGTCATTCGCTGTTCTCATTTCTTTCATCTCGGCGGTGCGGTTGTCGTTAGACGTCTTAATTTCTGTTAGCTCCACGTCCAGGCTATTATTTGGCGCTTTCATTTCCGTGGGCAACGTCGTAGCGAAGGTGTCATTCGCTGTTCTCATTTCTTTCAACTCGGCGGTGCGGTTGTCGTTAGACGTCTTAATTTCTGTTAGCTCCACGTCCAGGCTATTATTTGGCGCTTTCATTTCCGTGGGCGACGTCGTAGCGAAGGTGTCACTCGCTGTTCTCATTTCTTTCAACTCGGCGGTGCGGTTGTCGTTAGACGTCTTAATTTCTGTTAGCTCCACGTCCAGGCTATTATTTGGCGCTTTCATTTCCGTGGGCAACGTCGTAGCGAAGGTGTCATTCGCTGTTCTCATTTCTTTCAACTCGGCGGTGCGGTTGTCGTTAGACGTCTTAATTTCTGTTAGCTCCACGTCCAGGCTATTATTTGGCGCTTTCATTTCCGTGGGTAACGTCTTAGCGAAGGTGTCATTCGCTGTTCTCATTTCTTTCAACTCGGCGGTGCGGTTGTCGTTAGACGTCTTAATTTCTGTTAGCTCCACGTCCAGGCTATTATTTGGCGCTTTCATTTCCGTGGGCGACATCGTAGCGAAGGTGTCATTCGCTGTTCTCATTTCTTTCAACTCGGCGGTGCGGTTGTCGTTAGACGTCTTAATTTCTGTTAGCTGTGCGTCCAGGCTATTATTTGGCGCTTTCATTTCCGTGGGCAACGTCGCAGCGAAGGTGTCATTCGCGGTTCTCATTTCTTTCAAATCGGCGGTGCGGTTGTCGTTAGACGTCTTAATTTCTGTTAGCTCCGCGGCCAGGCTATTATTTGGCGCTTTCATTTCCGTGGGCAACGTCGTAGCGAAGGTGTCATTCGCTGTTCTCATTTCTTTCAACTCGGCGGTGCGGTTGTCGTTAGACGTCTTAATTTCTGTTAGCTCCGCGGCCAGGCTATTATTTGGCGCTTTCATTTCCGTGGGCAACGTCGTAGCGAAGGTGTCATTCGCTGTTCTCATTTCTTTCAACTCGGAGGTGCGTTTGTCGTTAGACGTCTTAATTTCTGTTAGCCCCGCGTCCAGGCTACTATTTGGCGCTTTCATTTCCGTGGGCAACGTCGTAGCGAAGGTGTCATTTGCTGTTCTCATTTCTTTCAACTCGGCGGTGAGGTTGTCGTTAGACGTCTTAATTTCTGTTAGCTCCACGTCCAGGCTATTATTTTGCGCTTTCATTTCCGTGGACAACGTCGTAGCGAAGGTGTCATTCGGTGTTCTCATTTCTTTCAACTCGGCGGTGCGGTTGTCGTTAGACCTCTTAATTTGTGTTAGCTCCGCGTCCAGGCTATCATTTGGCGCTTTCATTTCCGTGGGCAACGTCGTAGCGAAGGTGTCATTCGCTGTTCTCATTTCTTTCAACTCGGCGGTGCGGTTGTCGTTAGACGTCTTAATTTCTGTTAGCTCCACGTCCAGGCTATTATTTGGCGCTTTCATTTCCGTGGGCAGCGTCGTAGCGAAGGTGTCATTCGGTGTTCTCATTTCTTTCAACTCGGCGGTGCGGTTGTCGTTAGACCTCTTAATTTCTGTTAGCTCCGCGTCCAGGCTATCATTTGGCGCTTTCATTTCCGTGGGCAACGTCGTAGCGAAGGTGTCATTCGCTGTTCTCATTTCTTTCAACTCGGCGGTGCGGTTGTCGTTAGACGTCTTAATTTCTGTTAGCTCTGCGTCCAGGCTATTATTTGGCGCTTTCATTTCCGTGGACAACGTCGTAGCGAAGGTGTCATTCGGTGTTCTCATTTCTTTCAACTCGGCGGTGCGGTTGTCGGTAGACGTCTTAATTTCTGTTAGCTTCGCGTCCAGGCTATTATTTGGCGCTTTCATTTCCGTGGACAACGTCGTAGCGAAGGTGTCATTCGGTGTTCTCATTTCTTTCAACTCGGCGGTGCGGTTGTCGGTAGACGTCTTAATTTCTGTTAGCCGCGCGTCCAGGCTATTATTTGGCGCTTTCATTTCCGTGGGCAACGTCGTAGCGAAGGTGTCATTCGCTGTTCTCATTTCTTTCAACTCGGCGGTGCGGTTGTCGTTAGACGTCTTAATTTCTGTTAGCTTCGCGTCCAGGCTATTATTTGGCGCTTTCATTTCCGTGGGCAACGTCGTAGCGAAGGTGTCATTCGCTGTTCTCATTTCTTTCAACTCGGCGGTGCGGTTGTCGTTAGACGTCTTAATTTCTGTTAGCTCCACGTCCAGGCTATTATTTGGCGCTTTCATTTCCGTGGGCAGCGTCGTAGCGAAGGTGTCATTCGGTGTTCTCATTTCTTTCAACTCGGCGGTGCGGTTGTCGTTAGACCTCTTAATTTCTGTTAGCTCCGCGTCCAGGCTATTATTTGGCGCTTTCATTTCCGTGGACAACGTCGTAGCGAAGGTGTCATTCGCTGTTCTCATTTCTTTCAACTCGGCGGTGCGGTTGTCGTTAGACGTCTTAATTTCTGTTAGCTCTGCGTCCAGGCTATTATTTGGCGCTTTCATTTCCGTGGACAACGTCGTAGCGAAGGTGTCATTCGGTGTTCTCATTTCTTTCAACTCGGCGGTGCGGTTGTCGGTAGACGTCTTAATTTCTGTTAGCTTCGCGTCCAGGCTATTATTTGGCGCTTTCATTTCCGTGGACAACGTCGTAGCGAAGGTGTCATTCGGTGTTCTCATTTCTTTCAACTCGGCGGTGCGGTTGTCGGTAGACGTCTTAATTTCTGTTAGCTTCGCGTCCAGGCTATTATTTGGCGCTTTCATTTCCGTGGGCAACGTCGTAGCGAAGGTGTCATTCGCTGTTCTCATTTCTTTCAACTCGGCGGTGCGGTTGTCGTTAGACGTCTTAATTTCTGTTAGCTCCACGTCCAGGCTATTATTTTGCGCTTTCATTTCCGTGGGCAACGTCGTAGCGAAGGTGTCATTCGCTGTTCTCATTTCTTTCAACTCGGCGGTGCGGTTGTCGTTAGACGTCTTAATTTCTGTTAGCTCCACGTCCAGGCTATTATTTGGCGCTTTCAGTTCCGTGGGCAACGTCGTAGCGAAGGTGTCATTCGCTGTTCTCATTTCTTGCAACATGGCGGTGCGGTTGTCGTTAGACGTCTTAATTTCTGTTAGCTCTGCGTCCAGGCTATTATTTGGCGCTTTCATTTCCGTGGGTAACGTAGTAGCGAAGGTGTCATTCGCTGTTCTCATTTCTTTCAACACGGCGGTGCGGTTGTCGTTAGACGTCTTAATTTCTGTTAGCCGCGCGTCCAGGCTATTATTTGGCGCTTTCATTTCCGTGGGTAACGTAGTAGCTAAGGTGTCATTCGCTGTTCTCATTTCTTTCAACTCGGCGGTGCGGTTGTCGTTAGACGTCTTAATTTCTGTTAGCTCTGCGTCCAGGCTATTATTAGGCGCTTTCATTTCCGTGGGCAACGTCATAGCGAATGTGTCATTCGCAGTTCTCATTTCTTTCAACATGGCGGTGCGGTTGTCGTTAGACGTCTTAATTTCTGTTAGCTCTGCGTCCAGGCTATTATTTGGCGCTTTCATTTCCGTGGGCAACGTCGTAGCGAAGGTGTCATTCGCTGTTTTCATTTCTGTCAACTCGGCGGTGCGGTTGTCGTTAGACGTCTTAATTTCTGTTAGCTCCGCGGCCAGGCTATTATTTGGCGCTTTCATTTCCGTGGGCGACGTCGTAGCGAAGGTGTCATTCGCTGTTTTCATTTCTGTCAACTCGGCGGTGCGGTTGTCGTTAGACGTCTTAATTTCTGTTAGCTCCGCGGCCAGGCTATTATTTGGCGCTTTCATTTCCGTGGGCAACGTCGTAGCGAAGGTGTCATTCGCTGTTCTCATTTCTTTCAACATGGGGGTGCGGTTGTCGTTAGACGTCTTAATTTCTGTTAGCCCCGCGTCCAGGCTATCATTTGGCGCTTTCATTTCCGTTGGCGACGTCGTAGCGAAGGTGTCATTCGCTGTACTCATTTCTTTCAACATGGCGGTGAGGTTGTCTTTAGACGTCTTAATTTCTGTTAGCCCCGCGTCCAGGCTATCATTTGGCGCTTTCATTTCCGTGGGCGACGTCGTAGCGAAGGTGTCATTCGCTGTTCTCATTTCATTCAACTCGGGGGTGCGGTTGTCGTTAGACGTCTTAATTTCTGTTAGCCCCGCGGCCATGCTATTATTTGGCGCTTTCATTTCCGTGGGCGACGTCGTAGCGAAGGTGTCATTCGCTGTTCTCATTTTATTCAACTCGGGGGTGCGGTTGTCGTTAGACGTCTTAATTTCTGTTAGCCCCGCGTCCAGGCTATCATTTGGCGCTTTCATTTCCGTGGGCGACGTCGTAGCGAAGGTGTCATTCGCTGTACTCATTTCTTTCAACATGGCGGTGAGGTTGTCTTTAGACGTCTTAATTTCTGTTAGCCCCGCGTCCAGGCTATCATTTGGCGCTTTCATTTCCGTGGGCGACGTCGTAGCGAAGGTGTCATTCGCGGTTCTCATTTCTTTCAAATCGGCGGTGCGGTTGTCGTTAGACGTCTTAATTTCTGTTAGACCCGCGTCCAGGCTATTATTTGGCGCTTTCATTTCTGTGGGCAACGTCGTAGCGAAGGTGTCATTCGCTGTACTCATTTTTTTCAACTCGGCGGTGCGGTTGTCGTTAGACGTCTTAATTTTTGTTAGCTGCACGTCCAGGCTATTATTTGGCGCTTTCATTTCCGTGGGCGACGTCGTAGCGAAGGTGTCATTCGCTCTACTCATTTTTTTCAACACGGCGGTGCGGTTGTCGTTAGACGTCTGAATTTCTGTTAGCCCCGCGTCCAGGCTTTTATTAGGCGCTTTCATTTCCGTGGGCAACGTCGTAGCGAAGGTGTCATTCGCTGTTCTCATTTCTTTCAGCTCGGCGGTGCGGTTGTCGTTAGACGTCTTAATTTCTGTTAGCTCTGCGTCCAGGCTTTTATTAGGCGCTTTCATTTCCGTGGGCAACGTCGTAGCGAAGGTGTCACTCGCTGTTCTCATTTCTTTCAACTCGGCGGTGCGGTTGTCGTTAGACGTCTTAATTTCTGTTAGCTCCACGTCCAGGCTATTATTAGGCGCTTTCATTTCCGTGGGCAACGTCGTAGCGAAGGTGTCACTCGCTGTTCTCATTTCTTTCAACTCGGCGGTGCGGTTGTCGTTAGATGTCTTAATTTCTGTTAGCCCCGCGTCCAGGCTATTATTTGGCGCTTTCATTTCCGTGGGCAACGTCGTAGCGAAGGTGTCATTCGCTGTTCTCATTTCTTTCAGCTCGGCGGTGCGGTTGTCGTTAGACGTCTCAATTTCTGTTAGCCCCGCGTCCAGGCTATTATTAGGCGCTTTCATTTCCGTGGGCAACGTCGTAGCGAAGGTGTCATTCGCTGTTCTAATTTCTTTCAGCTCGGCGGTGCGGTTGTCGTTAGACGTCTTAATTTCTGTTAGCCCCGCGGCCAGGCTATTATTTGGCGCTTTCATTTCCGTGGGCAACGTCGTAGCGAAGGTGTCATTCGCTGTTCTCATTTCTTTCAGCTCGGCGGTGCGGTTGTCGTTAGACGTCTTAATTTCTGTTAGCTCCGCGTCCAGGCTATTATTTGGCGCTTTCATTTCCGTGGGCAACGTCGTAGCGAAGGTGTCACTCGCTGTTCTCATTTCTTTCAACTCGGCGGTGCGGTTGTCGTTAGACGTCTTAATTTCTGTTAGCCCCGCGTCCAGGCTATTATTAGGCGCTTTCATTTCCGTGGGCAACGTCGTAGCGAAGGTGTCACTCGCTGTTCTCATTTCTTTCAACTCGGCGGTGCGGTTGTCGTTAGACGTCTTAATTTCTGTTAGCTCCACGTCCAGGCTATTATTTGGCGCTTTCATTTCCGTGGGCGACGTCGTAGCGAAGGTGTCATTCGCTGTTCTCATTTCTTTCAACTCGGCGGTGCGGTTGTCGTTAGACGTCTTAATTTCTGTTAGCTCCACGTCCAGGCTATTATTTGGCGCTTTCATTTCCGTGGGCGACATCGTAGCGAAGGTGTCATTCGCTGTTCTCATTTCTTTCAACTCGGCGGTGCGGTTGTCGTTAGACGTCTTAATTTCTGTTAGCTGTGCGTCCAGGCTATTATTTGGCGCTTTCATTTCCGTGGGCAACGTCGTAGCGAACGTGTCATTCGCGGTTCTCATTTCTTTCAAATCGGCGGTGCGGTTGTCGTTAGACGTCTTAATTTCTGTTAGCCCCGCGTCCAGGCTATTATTTGGCGCTTTCATTTCCGTGGGCAACGTCGTAGCGAAGGTGTCATTTGCTGTTCTCATTTCTTTCAACTCGGCGGTGAGGTTGTCGTTAGACGTCTTAATTTCTGTTAGCTCCACGTCCAGGCTATTATTTGGCGCTTTCATTTCCGTGGGCAACGTCGTAGCGAAGGTGTCATTTGCTGTTCTCATTTCTTTCAACACGGCGGTGAGGTTGTCGTTAGACGTCTTAATTTCTGTTAGCCCCGCGTCCAGGCTATTATTTTGCGCTTTCATTTCCGTGGGCAACGTCGTAGCGAAGGTGTCATTCGCTGTTCTCATATATTTCAACATGGAGGTGCGGTTGTCGTTAGACGTCTTAATTTCTGTTAGCTCTGCGTCCAGGCTAATATTTGGCGCCTTCATTTCCGTGGGCAACGTCGTAGCGAAGGTGTCATTCGCTGTTCTCATTTCTTTCAGCTCGGCGGTGCGGTTGTCGTTAGACGTCTTAATTTCTGTTAGCTCTGCGTCCAGGCTATTGTTTGGCGCTTTCATTTCCGTGGGCAACGTCGTAGCGAAGGTGTCATTCGCTGTTCTCATTTCTTTCAGCTCGGCGGTAAGGTTGTCGTTAGACGTCTTAATTTCTGTTAGCTCTGCGTCCAGGCTAATATTTGGCGCCTTCATTTCCGTGGGCAACGTCGTGGCGAAGGTGTCATTCGCTGTTCTCATTTCTTTCAGCTCGGCGGTGCGGTTGTCGTTAGACGTCTTAATTTCTGTTAGCTCTGCGTCCAGGCTATTATTTGGCGCTTTCATTTCCGTGGGCAACGTCGTAGCGAAGGTGTCATTCGGTGTTCTCATTTCTTTCAGCTCGGCGGTGCGGTTGTCGTTAGACGTCTTAATTTCTGTTAGCTCCGGGTCCAGGCTATTATTTGGCGCTTTCATTTCCGTGGGTAACGTAGTAGCTAAGGTGTCATTCGCTGTTCTCATTTCTTTCAACTCGGCGGTGCGGTTGTCGTTAGACGTCTTAATTTCTGTTAGCTCCACGTCCAGGCTATCATTTGGCGCTTTCATTTCCGTGGGCAACGTCGTAGCGAAGGTGTCATTCGGTGTTCTCATTTCTTTCAGCTCGGCGGTGCGGTTGTCGTTAGACGTCTTAATTTCTGTTAGCTCCGGGTCCAGGCTATTATTTGGCGCTTTCATTTCCGTGGGCAACGTCGTAGCGAAGGTGTCATTCGGTGTTCTCATTTCTTTCAACTCGGCGGTGCGGTTGTCGTTAGACGTCTTAATTTCTGTTAGCTCTGCGTCCAGGCTATTATTTGGCGCTTTCATTTCCGTGGGCAACGTCGTAGCGAAGGTGTCATTCGGTGTTCTCATTTCTTTCAACTCGGCGGTTGGTTGTCGTTAGACGTCTTAATTTCTGTTAGCTCCACGTCCAGGCTATTATTTGGCGCTTTCATTTCCGTGGGCAACGTCGTAGCGAAGGTGTCATTCGCTGTTCTCATATCTTTCAACTCGGCGGTGCGGTTGTCGTTAGACCTCTTAATTTCTGTTAGCTCCGCGTCCAGGCTATCATTTGGCGCTTTCATTTCCGTGGGCAACGTCGTAGCGAAGGTGTCATTCGCTGTTCTCATTTCTTTCAACTCGGCGGTGCGGTTGTCGTTAGACGTCTTAATTTCTGTTAGCTCCGCGTCCAGGCTATCATTTGGCGCTTTCATTTCCGTGGGCAACGTCGTAGCGAAGGTGTCATTCGCTGTTCTCATTTCTTTCAACTCGGCGGTGCGGTTGTCGTTAGACGTCTTAATTTCTGTTAGCTCCGCGTCCAGGCTATCATTTGGCGCTTTCATTTCCGTGGGCAACGTCGTAGCGAAGGTGTCATTCGCTGTTCTCATTTCTTTCAACTCGGCGGTGCGGTTGTCGTTAGACGTCTTAATTTCTGTTAGCTTCGCGTCCAGGCTATTATTTGGCGCTTTCATTTCCGTGGGCAACGTCGTAGCGAAGGTGTCATTCGGTGTTCTCATATCTTTCAACTCGGCGGTGCGGTTGTCGTTAGACGTCTTAATTTCTGTTAGCTCCGCGTCCAGGCTATTATTTGGCGCTTTCATTTCCGTGGGTAACGTCGTAGCGAAGGTGTCATTCGGTGTTCTCATTTCTTTCAACTCGGCGGTGCGGTTGTCGTTAGACGTCTTAATTTCTGTTAGCTCCACGTCCAGGCTATTATTTGGCGCTTTCATTTCCGTGGGCAACGTCGTAGCGAAGGTGTCATTCGCTGTTCTCATTTCTTGCAACATGGCGGTGCGGTTGTCGTTAGACGTCTTAATTTCTGTTAGCTCCACGTCCAGGCTATTATTTGGCGCTTTCATTTCCGTGGGTAACGTAGTAGCGAAGGTGTCATTCGCTGTTCTCATTTCTTTCAACACGGCGGTGCGGTTGTCGTTAGACGTCTTAATTTCTGTTAGCTCCACGTCCAGGCTATTATTTGGCGCTTTCATTTCCGTGGGTAACGTAGTAGCTAAGGTGTCATTCGCTGTTCTCATTTCTTTCAACTCGGCGGTGCGGTTGTCGTTAGACGTCTTAATTTCTGTTAGCTCCGCGGCCAGGCTATTATTTGGCGCTTTCATTTCCGTGGGCAACGTCGTAGCGAAGGTGTCATTCGCTGTTCTCATTTCTTTCAACTCGGCGGTGTGGTTGTCGTTAGACGTCTTAATTTCTGTTAGCCCCGCGTCCAGGCTATTATTTGGCGCTTTCATTTCCGTGGGTAACGTAGTAGCTAAGGTGTCATTCGCTGTTCTCATTTCTTTCAACTCGGCGGTGCGGTTGTCGTTAGACGTCTTAATTTCTGTTAGCTCCACGTCCAGGCTATTATTTGGCGCTTTCATTTCCGTGGGTAACGTAGTAGTGAAGGTGTCATTCGTTGTTCTCATTTCTTTCAACTCGGCGGTGTGGTTGTCGTTAGACGTCTTAATTTCTGTTAGCCCCGCGTCCAGGCTATTATTTGGCGCTTTCATTTCCGTGGGTAACGTAGTAGCTAAGGTGTCATTCGTTGTTCTCATTTCTTTCAACTCGGCGGTGTGGTTGTCGTTAGACGTCTTAATTTCTGTTAGCTCCGCGTCCAGGCTATTATTTGGCGCTTTCATTTCCGTGGGTAACGTAGTAGTGAAGGTGTCATTCGTTGTTCTCATTTCTTTCAACTCGGCGGTGTGGTTGTCGTTAGACGTCTTAATTTCTGTTAGCCCCGCGTCCAGGCTATTATTTTGCGCTTTCATTTCCGTGGGTAACGTAGTAGTGAAGGTGTCATTCGTTGTTCTCATTTCTTTCAACTCGGCGGTGCGGTTGTCGTTAGACGTCTTAATTTCTGTTAGCTCCGCGTCCAGGCTATTATTTGGCGCTTTCATTTCCGTGGGTAACGTAGTAGTGAAGGTGTCATTCGTTATTCTCATTTCTTTCAACTCGGCGGTGTGGTTGTCGTTAGACGTCTTAATTTCTGTTAGCTCCGCGTCCAGGCTATTATTTGGCGCTTTCATTTCCGTGGGTAACGTAGTAGCTAAGGTGTCATTCGCTGTTCTCATTTCTTTCAACTCGGCGGTGCGGTTGTCGTTAGACGTCTTAATTTCTGTTAGCCCCGCGTCCAGGCTATTATTTGGCGCTTTCATTTCCGTGGGCAGCGTCGTAGCGAAGGTGTCATTCGTTGTTCTCATTTCTTTCAACTCGGCGGTGCGGTTGTCGTTAGACGTCTTAATTTCTGTTAGCCCCGCGTCCAGGCTATTATTTGGCGCTTTCATTTCCGTGGGCAACGTCGTAGCGAAGGTGTCATTCGCTGTTCTCATTTCTTTCAACTCGGCGGTGCGGTTGTCGTTAGACGTCTTAATTTCTGTTAGCCCCGCGTCCAGGCTATTATTTGGCGCTTTCATTTCCGTGGGTAACGTAGTAGTGAAGGTGTCATTCGTTGTTCTCATTTCTTTCAACTCGGCGGTGTGGTTGTCGTTAAACGTCTTAATTTCTGTTAGCTCTGCGTCCAGGCTATTATTTTGCGCTTTCATTTCCGTGGGCAACGTCGTAGCGAAGGTGTCATTCGGTGTTCTCATTTCTTTCAACTCGGCGGTGCGGTTGTCGTTAGACGTCTTAATTTCTGTTAGCTCCACGTCCAGGCTATTATTTGGCGCTTTCATTTCCGTGGGCAACGTCGCAGCGAAGGTGTCATTCGCCGTCTTCATTTCTTTCAACTCGGCGGTGCGGTTGTCGTTAGACGTCTTAATTTCTGTTAGCTCTGCGTCCAGGCTATTATTTGGCGCTTTCATTTCCGTGGGCAACGTCGTAGCGAAGGTGTCACTCGCTGTTCTCATTTCTTTCAACTCGGCGGTGCGGTTGTCGTTAGACGTCTTAATTTCTGTTAGCTTCGCGTCCAGGCTATTATTTAGCGCTTTCATTTCCGTGGGCAACGTCGTAGCGAAGGTGTCATTCGGTGTTCTCATTTCTTTCAACTCGGCGGTGCGGTTGTAGTTAGACGTCTTAATTTCTGTTAGCTTCGCGTCCAGGCTATTATTTTGCGCTTTCATTTCCGTGGGCAACGTCGTAGCGAAGGTGTCATTCGCTGTTCTCATTTCATTCAACTCGGGGGTGCGGTTGTCGTTAGACGTCTTAATTTCTGTTAGCTTCGCGTCCAGGCTATTATTTTGCGCTTTCATTTCCGTGGGCAACGTCGTAGCGAAGGTGTCATTCGCTGTTCTCATTTCATTCAACTCGGGGGTGCGGTTGTCGTTAGACGTCTTAATTTCTGTTAGCTCCGCGTCCAGGCTATTATTTTGCGCTTTCATTTCCGTGGGCAACGTCGTAGCGAAGGTGTCATTCGCTGTTCTCATTTCATTCAACTCGGGGGTGCGGTTGTCGTTAGACGTCTTAATTTCTGTTAGCTCCGCGGCCAGGCTATTATTTGGCGCTTTCATTTCCGTGGGCAACGTCGCAGCGAAGGTGTCATTCACCGTCTTCATTTCTTTCAACTCGGCGGTGCGGTTGTCGTTAGACGTCTTAATTTCTGTTAGCTCCGCGGCCAGGCTATTAATTGGCGCTTTCATTTCCGTGGGCAACGTCGTAGCGAAGGTGTCATTCGCTGTTCTCATTTCTTTCAACTCGGCGGTGCGGTTGTCGTCAGACGTCTTAATTTCTGTTAGCCCCGCGGCCAGGCTATTATTAGCGCTTTCATTTCCGTGGGCAACGTCGTAGCGAAGGTGTCACTCGCTGTTCTCATTTCTTTCAACTCGGCGGTGCGGTTGTCGTTAGACGTCTTAATTTCTGTTAGCTCTGCGTCCAGGCTATTATTTAGCGCTTTCATTTCCGTGGGCAACGTCGTAGCGAAGGTGTCATTCGCTGTTCTCATTTCTTTCAACATGGCGGTGCGGTTGTCGTTAGACGTCTTAATTTCTGTTAGCTCTGCGTCCAGGCTATTATTAGGCGCTTTCATTTCCGTGGGCGACGTCGTAGCGAAGGTGTCACTCGCTGTTCTCATTTCTTTCAACTCGGCGGTGCGGTTGTCGTTAGACGTCTTAATTTCTGTTAGCTTCGCGTCCAGGCTATTATTTTGCGCTTTCATTTCCGTGGGCAACGTCGTAGCGTAGGTGTCATTCGCTGTTCTCATTTCATTCAACTCGGGGGTGCGGTTGTCGTTAGACGTCTTAATTTCTGTTAGCTCCGCGTCCAGGCTATTATTTTGCGCTTTCATTTCCGTGGGCAACGTCGTAGCGAAGGTGTCATTCGCTGTTCTCATTTCATTCAACTCGGGGGTGCGGTTGTCGTTAGACGTCTTAATTTCTGTTAGCTCCGCGGCCAGGCTATTATTTGGCGCTTTCATTTCCGTGGGCAACGTCGTAGCGAAGGTGTCATTCTCCGTCTTCATTTCTTTCAACTCGGGGGTGCGGTTGTCGTTAGACGTCTTAATTTCTGTTAGCTCCGCGTCCAGGCTATTATTTTGCGCTTTCATTTCCGTGGGCAACGTCGTAGCGAAGGTGTCATTCGCTGTTCTCATTTCATTCAACTCGGCGGTGCGGTTGTCGTTAGACGTCTTAATTTCTGTTAGCTCTGCGTCCAGGCTATTATTTGGCGCTTTCATTTCCGTGGGCAACGTCGCAGCGAAGGTGTCATTCACCGTCTTCATTTCTTTCAACTCGGCGGTGCGGTTGTCGTTAGACGTCTTAATTTCTGTAAGCTCTGCGTCCAGGCTATTATTTGGCGCTTTCATTTCCGTGGACAACGTCGTAGCGAAGGTGTCATTCGGTGTTCTCATTTCTTTCAACTCGGCGGTGCGGTTGTCGTTAGACGTCTTAATTTCTGTTAGCTTCGCGTCCAGGCTATTATTTGGCGCTTTCATTTCCGTGGGCAACGTCGTAGCGAAGGTGTCATTCGGTGTTCTCATTTCTTTCAACTCGGCGGTGCGGTTGTCGTTAGACGTCTTAATTTCTGTTAGCTCTGCGTCCAGGCTATTATTTTGCGCTTTCATTTCCGTGGGCGACGTCGTAGCGAAGGTGTCATTCGCTGTTCTCATTTCATTCAACTCGGGGTTGCGGTTGTCGTTAGACGTCTTAATTTATGTTAGCTCTGCGTCCAGGCTATTATTAGGCGCTTTCATTTCCGTGGGCAACGTCGCAGCGAATGTGTCATTCGCCGTCTTCATTTCTTTCAACTCGGCGGTGCGGTTGTCGTTAGACGTCTTAATTTCCGTTAGCTCCACGTCCAGGCTATTATTTGGCGCTTTCATTTCCTTGGGCAACGTCGCAGCGAAGGTGTTATTCGCGGTTCTCATTTCTTTCAACTCGGCGGTGCGGTTGTCGTTAGACGTCTTAATTTCCGTTAGCTCCGCGGCCAGGCTATTATTTGGCGCTTTCATTTCCGTGGGCAACGTCGTAGCGAAGGTGTCATTCGCTGTTCTCATTTCTTTCAACTCGGCGGTGCGGTTGTCGTTAGACGTCTTAATTTCTGTTAGCTCTGCGTCCAGGCTATTATTTGGCGCTTTCATTTCCGTGGGCAACGTCGTAGCGAAGATGTCATTCGGTGTTCTCATTTCTTTCAACATGGCGGTGCGGTTGTCGTTAGACGTCTTAATTTCTGTTAGCTCTGCGTCCAGGCTATTATTTGGCGCTTTCATTTCCGTGGGCAACGTCGTAGCGAAGATGTCATTCGGTGTTCTCATTTCTTTCAACATGGCGGTGCGGTTGTCGTTAGACGTCTTAATTTCTGTTAGCTCCGCGGCCAGGCTATTATTTGGCGCTTTCATTTCCGTGGGCAACGTCGTAGCGAAGATGTCATTCGGTGTTCTCATTTCTTTCAACATGGCGGTGGGGTTGTCGTTAGACGTCTTAATTTCTGTTAGCCCCGCGGCCAGGTTATTATTTGGCGCTTTCATTTCCGTGGGCAACGTCGTAGCGAAGGTGTCATTCGCTGTTCTCATTTCTTTCAACTCGGCGGTGCGGTTGTCGTTAGACGTCTTAATTTCTGTTAGCTCCGCGGCCAGGCTATTAATTGGCGCTTTCATTTCCGTGGGCAACGTCGTAGCGAAGGTGTCATTCGCTGTTCTCATTTCTTTCAACTCGGCGGTGCGGTTGTCGTTAGACGTCTTAATTTCTGTTAGCCCCGCGGCCAGGCTATTATTTAGCGCTTTCATTTCCGTGGGCAACGTCGTAGCGAAGGTGTCATTCGCTGTTCTCATTTCTTTCAACTCGGCGGTGCGGTTGTCGTTAGACGTCTTAATTTCTGTTAGCTTCGCGTCCAGGCTATTATTTGGCGCTTTCATTTCCGTGGGTAACGTAGTAGCGAAGGTGTCATTCGCTGTTCTCATTTCTTTCAACTCGGCGGTGCGGTTGTCGTTAGACGTCTTAATTTCTGTTAGCTTCGCGTCCAGGCTATTATTTGGCGCTTTCATTTCCGTGGGTAACGTAGTAGCGAAGGTGTCATTCGCTGTTCTCATTTCTTTCAACTCGGCGGTGCGGTTGTCGTTAGACGTCTTAATTTCTGTTAGCTTCGCGTCCAGGCTATTATTTGGCGCTTTCATTTCCGTGGGTAACGTCGTAGCGAAGGTGTCACTCGCTGTTCTCATTTCTTTCAACTCGGCGGTGTGGTTGTCGTTAGACGTCTTAATTTCTGTTAGCTCCGCGTCCAGGCTATTATTTGGCGCTTTCATTTCCGTGGGTAACGTCGTAGCGAAGGTGTCATTCGCTGTTCTCATTTCTTTCAACTCGGCGGTGCGGTTGTCGTTAGACGTCTTAATTTCTGTTAGCTCCGCGTCCAGGCTATTATTTGGCGCTTTCATTTCCGTGGGTAACGTAGTAGCGAAGGTGTCATTCGCTGTTCTCATTTCTTTCAACTCGGCGGTGCGGTTGTCGTTAGACGTCTTAATTTCTGTTAGCTCCGCGTCCAGGCTATTATTTGGCGCTTTCATTTCCGTGGGCAACGTCGTAGCGAAGGTGTCATTCGCTGTTCTCATTTCTTTCAGCTCGGCGGTGCGGTTGTCGTTAGACGTCTTAATTTCTGTTAGCTTCGCGTCCAGGCTATTATTTGGCGCTTTCATTTCCGTGGGTAACGTAGTAGCGAAGGTGTCATTCGCTGTTCTCATTTCTTTCAACTCGGCGGTGCGGTTGTCGTTAGACGTCTTAATTTCTGTTAGCTCCGCGTCCAGGCTATTATTTAGCGCATTCATTTCCGTGGGTAACGTCGTAGCGAAGGTGTCATTCGCGGTTCTCATTTCTTTCAACTCGGCGGTGCGGTTGTCGTTAGACGTCTTAATTTCTGTTAGCCCCGCGGCCAGGCTATTATTTAGCGCATTCATTTCCGTGGGTAACGTCGTAGCGAAGGTGTCATTCGCTGTTCTCATTTCTTTCAACTCGGCGGTGCGGTTGTCGTTAGACGTCTTAATTTCTGTTAGCCCCGCGGTCAGGCTATTATTTAACGCTTTCATTTCCGTGGGCGACGTCGTAGCGAGGGTGTCATTCGCTGTTCCCATTTCTTTCAAATCGGCGGTGCGGTTGTCGTTAGGCGCCTTAATTTCTGTTAGCCCCGCGTCCAGGCTATTATTTGGCGCTTTCATTTCCGTGGGTAACGTCGTAGCGAAGGTGTCATTCTCTGTTCTCATTTCTTTCAACTCGGCGGTGCGGTTGTCGTTAGACGTCTTAATTTCTGTTAGCTCTGCGTCCAGGCTATTATTTGGCGCTTTCATTTCCGTGGGTAACGTCGTAGCGAAGGTGTCATTCGCTGTTCTCATTTCTTTCAACTCGGCGGTGCGGTTGTCGTTAGACGTCTTAATTTCTGTTAGCCCCGCGTCCAGGCTATTATTTGGCGCTTTCATTTCCGTGGGTAACGTCGTAGCGAAGGTGTCATTCGCTGTTCTCATTTCTTTCAACTCGGCGGTGCGGTTGTCGTTAGACGTCTTAATTTCTGTTAGCCCCGCGTCCAGGCTATTATTTGGCGCTTTCATTTCCGTGGGTAACGTCGTAGCGAAGGTGTCATTCGCTGTTCTCATTTCTTTCAACTCGGCGGTGCGGTTGTCGTTAGACGTCTTAATTTCTGTTAGCCCCGCGTCCAGGCTATTATTTGGCGCTTTCATGTCCGTGGGCAACGTCGTAGCGAAGGTGTCATTCGCTGTTCTCATTTCTTTCAACTCGGCGGTGCGGTTGTCGTTAGACGTCTTAATTTCTGTTAGCCCCGCGTCCAGGCTATTATTTGGCGCTTTCATTTCCGTGGGTAACGTCGTAGCGAAGGTGTCATTCTCTGTTCTCATTTCTTTCAACTCGGCGGTGCGGTTGTCGTTAGACGCTTTAATTTCTGTTAGCCCCGCGTCCAGGCTATTATTTGGCGATTTCATTTCCGTGGGTAACGTCGTAGCGAAGGTGTCATTCGCTTTTCTCATTTCTTTCAACACGGCGGTGCGGTTGTCGTTAGACGTCTTAATTTCTGTTAGCCCCGCGTCCAGGCTATTATTTGGCGATTTCATTTCCGTGGGTAACGTCGTAGCGAAGGTGTCATTCGCTTTTCTCATTTCTTTCAACACGGCGGTGCGGTTGTCGTTAGACGTCTTAATTTCTGTTAGCTCTGAGTCCAGGCTATTATTTGGCGCTTTCATTTCCGTGGGCAACGTCGTAGCGAAGGTGTCATTCGCTTTTCTCATTTCTTTCAACACGGCGGTGCGGTTGTCGTTAGACGTCTTAATTTCTGTTAGCTCTGAGTCCAGGCTATTATTTGGCGATTTCATTTCCGTGGGTAACGTCGTAGCGAAGGTGTCATTCGCTTTTCTCATTTCTTTCAACACGGCGGTGCGGTTGTCGTTAGACGTCTTAATTTCTGTTAGCCCCGCGTCCAGGCTATTATTTGGCGCTTTCATTTCCGTGGGCAACGTCGTAGCGAAGGTGTCATTCGCTTTTCTCATTTCTTTCAACACGGCGGTGCGGTTGTCGTTAGACGTCTTAATTTCTGTTAGCCCCGCGTCCAGGCTATTATTTGGCGCTTTCATTTCCGTGGGTAACGTCGTAGCGAAGGTGTCATTCGCTGTTCTCATTTCTTTCAACACGGCGGTGCGGTTGTCGTTAGACGTCTTAATTTCTGTTAGCCCCGCGTCCAGGCTATTATTTGGCGCTTTCATTTCCGTGGGCAACGTCGTAGCGAAGGTGTCATTCGCGGTTCTCATTTCTTTCAACACGGCGGTGCGGTTGTCGTTAGACGTCTTAATTTCTGTTAGCCCCGCGTCCAGGCTATTATTAGGCTCTTTCATTTCCGTGGGCAACGTCGTAGCGAAGGTGTCACTCGCTGTTCTCATTTCTTTCAGCTCGGCGGTGCGGTTGTCGTTAGACGTCTTCATTTCTGTTAGCTCTGCGTCCAGGCTATTATTTGGCGCTTTCATTTCCTTGGGCAACGTCGTAGCGAAGGTGTCATTCGCGGTTCTCATTTCTTTCAAATCGGCGGTGTGGTTGTCTTTAGACGTCTTAATTTCTGTTAGCCCCGCGTCCAGGCTAATATTTGGCGCTTTCATTTCCGTGGGCAACGTCGTAGCGAAGGTGTCACTCGCTGTTCTCATTTCTTTCAACTCGGCGGTGCGGTTGTCGTTAGACGTCTTAATTTCTGTTAGCTCTGCGTCCAGGCTATTATTTGGCGCTTTCATTTCCCTGGGCAACGTCGTAGCGAAGGTGTCACTCGCTGTTCTCATTTCTTTCAACTCGGCGGTGCGGTTGTCGTTAGACGTCTTAATTTCTGTTAGCACCGCGTCCAGGCTATTATTAGGCGCTCTCATTTCCGTGGGCAACGTCGTAGCGAAGGTGTCACTCGCTGTTCTCATTTCTTTCAACACGGCGGTGCGGTTGTCGTTAGACGTCTTAATTTCTGTTAGCCCCGCGTCCAGGCTATTATTAGGCGCTTTCATTTCCGTGGGCAACGTCGTAGCGAAGGTGTCACTCGCTGTTCTCATTTCTTTCAACTCGGCGGTGCGGTTGTCGTTAGACGTCTTAATTTCTGTTAGCCCCGCGTCCAGGCTATTATTAGGCGCTTTCATTTCCGTGGGCAACGTCGTAGCGAAGGTGTCACTCGCTGTTCTCATTTCTTTCAACTCGGCGGTGCGGTTGTCGTTAGACGTCTTAATTTCTGTTAGCCCCGCGTCCAGGCTATTATTAGGCGCTTTCATTTCCGTGGGCAACGTCGTAGCGAAGGTGTCACTCGCTGTTCTCATTTCTTTCAACTCGGCGGTGCGGTTGTCGTTAGACGTCTTAATTTCTGTTAGCCCCGCGTCCAGGCTATTATTAGGCGCTTTCATTTCCGTGGGCAACGTCGTAGCGAAGGTGTCACTCGCTGTTCTCATTTCTTTCAACTCGGCGGTGCGGTTGTCGTTAGACGTCTTAATTTCTGTTAGCCCCGCGTCCAGGCTATTATTAGGCGCTTTCATTTCCGTGGGCAACGTCGTAGCGAAGGTGTCACTCGCTGTTCTCATTTCTTTCAACTCGGCGGTGCGGTTGTCGTTAGACGTCTTAATTTCTGTTAGCCCCGCGTCCAGGCTATTATTAGGCGCTTTCATTTCCGTGGGCAACGTCGTAGCGAAGGTGTCACTCGCTGTTCTCATTTCTTTCAACTCGGCGGTGCGGTTGTCGTTAGACGTCTTAATTTCTGTTAGCCCCGCGTCCAGGCTATTATTAGGCGCTTTCATTTCCGTGGGCAACGTCGTAGCGAAGGTGTCACTCGCTGTTCTCATTTCTTTCAACTCGGCGGTGCGGTTGTCGTTAGACGTCTTAATTTCTGTTAGCTCTGCGTCCAGGCTATTATTTGGCGCTTTCATTTCCGTGGGCAACGTCGTAGCGAAGGTGTCACTCGCTGTTCTCATTTCTTTCAACTCGGCGGTGCGGTTGTCGTTAGACGTCTTAATTTCTGTTAGCTCCGCGTCCAGGCTATTATTTGGCGCTTTCATTTCCGTGGGCAACGTCGTAGCGAAGGTGTCACTCGCTGTTCTCATTTCTTTCAACACGGCGGTGCGGTTGTCGTTAGACGTCTTAATTTCTGTTAGCCCCGCGTCCAGGCTATTATTAGGCGCTTTCATTTCCGTGGGCAACGTCGTAGCGAAGGTGTCATTCGCTGTTCTCATTTCTTTCAACTCGGCGGTGCGGTTGTCGTTAGACGTCTTAATTTCTGTTAGCTCTGCGTCCAGGCTATTATTAGGCGCTTTCATTTCCGTGGGCGACGTCGTAGCGAAGGTGTCATTCGCTGTTCTCATTTCATTCAACTCGGAGGTGCGGTTGTCGTTAGACGTCTTAATTTCTGTTAGCCCCGCGTCCAGGCTATTATTAGGCGCTTTCATTTCCGTGGGCAACGTCGTAGCGAAGGTGTCATTCGCTGTTCTCATTTCTTTCAACACGGCGGTGCGGTTGTCGTTAGACGTCTTAATTTCTGTTAGCCCCGCGTCCAGGCTATTATTAGGCGCTTTCATTTCCGTGGGCAACGTCGTAGCGAAGGTGTCATTCGCTGTTCTCATTTCTTTCAACACGGCGGTGCGGTTGTCGTTAGACGTCTTAATTTCTGTTAGCTCCGCGGCCAGGCTATTATTTGGCGCTTTCATTTCCGTGGGCAACGTCGTAGCGAAGGTGTCATTCGCTGTTCTCATTTCTTTCAACTCGGCGGTGCGGTTGTCGTTAGACGTCTTAATTTCTGTTAGCTCTGCGTCCAGGCTATTATTAGGCGCTTTCATTTCCGTGGGCGACGTCGTAGCGAAGGTGTCACTCGCTGTTCTCATTTCTTTCAACATGGAGGTGCGGTTGTCGTTAGACGTCTTAATTTCTGTTAGCTCCGGGTCCAGGCTATTATTTGGCGCTTTCATTTCCGTGGGCAACGTCGTAGCGAAGGTGTCATTCGCTGTTCTCATTTCTTTCAACTCGGCGGTGCGGTTGTCGTTAGACGTCTTAATTTCTGTTAGCCCCGCGTCCAGGCTATTATTAGGCGCTTTCATTTCCGTGGGCAACGTCGTAGCGAAGGTGTCATTCGCTGTTCTCATTTCTTTCAACACGGCGGTGCGGTTGTCGTTAGACGTCTTAATTTCTGTTAGCTCTGAGTCCAGGCTATTATTTGGCGCTTTCATTTCCGTGGACAACGTCGTAGCGAAGGTGTCATTCGCTGTTCTCATTTCTTTCAACACGGCGGTGCGGTTGTCGTTAGACGTCTTAATTTCTGTTAGCCCCGCGTCCAGGCTATTATTTGGCGCTTTCATTTCCGTGGGCAACGTCGTAGCGAAGGTGTCATTCGCTGTTCTCATTTCTTTCAACTCGGCGGTGCGGTTGTCGTTAGACGTCTTAATTTCTGTTAGCTCTGCGTCCAGGCTATTATTTGGCGCTTTCATTTCCGTGGGCAACGTCGTAGCGAAGGTGTCATTCGGTGTTCTCATTTCTTTCAACTCGGCGGTGCGGTTGTCGTTAGACGTCTTAATTTCTGTTAGCTCCACGTCCAGGCTATTATTTGGCGCTTTCATTTCCGTGGGCAACGTCGTAGCGAAGGTGTCATTGGCTGTTCTCATTTCTTGCAACATGGCGGTGCGGTTGTCGTTAGACGTCTTAATTTCTGTTAGCTCCACGTCCAGGCTATTATTTGGCGCTTTCATTTCCGTGGGCAACGTCGTAGCGAAGGTGTCATTCGGTGTTCTCATTTCTTTCAACTCGGCGGTGCGGTTGTCGTTAGACGTCTTAATTTCTGTTAGCTCCACGTCCAGGCTATTATTTGGCGCTTTCATTTCCGTGGGCAACGTCGTAGCGAAGGTGTCATTCGCTGTTCTCATTTCTTGCAACATGGCGGTGCGGTTGTCGTTAGACGTCTTAATTTCTGTTAGCTCCGCGTCCAGGCTATTATTTGGCGCTTTCATTTCCGTGGGCAACGTCGTAGCGAAGGTGTCATTCGCTGTTCTCATTTCTTTCAACACGGCGGTGCGGTTGTCGTTAGACGTCTTAATTTCTGTTAGCTCCGCGGCCAGGCTATTATTTGGCGCTTTCATTTCCGTGGGCAACGTCGTAGCGAAGGTGTCATTCGCTGTTCTCATTTCTTTCAACTCGGCGGTGCGGTTGTCGTTAGACGTCTTAATTTCTGTTAGCTCTGCGTCCAGGCTATTATTAGGCGCTTTCATTTCCGTGGGCGACGTCGTAGCGAAGGTGTCACTCGCTGTTCTCATTTCTTTCAACATGGAGGTGCGGTTGTCGTTAGACGTCTTAATTTCTGTTAGCTCCGGGTCCAGGCTATTATTTGGCGCTTTCATTTCCGTGGGCAACGTCGTAGCGAAGGTGTCATTCGCTGTTCTCATTTCTTTCAACTCGGCGGTGCGGTTGTCGTTAGACGTCTTAATTTCTGTTAGCCCCGCGTCCAGGCTATTATTAGGCGCTTTCATTTCCGTGGGCAACGTCGTAGCGAAGGTGTCATTCGCTGTTCTCATTTCTTTCAACACGGCGGTGCGGTTGTCGTTAGACGTCTTAATTTCTGTTAGCTCTGAGTCCAGGCTATTATTTGGCGCTTTCATTTCCGTGGACAACGTCGTAGCGAAGGTGTCATTCGCTGTTCTCATTTCTTTCAACACGGCGGTGCGGTTGTCGTTAGACGTCTTAATTTCTGTTAGCCCCGCGTCCAGGCTATTATTTGGCGCTTTCATTTCCGTGGGCAACGTCGTAGCGAAGGTGTCATTCGCTGTTCTCATTTCTTTCAACTCGGCGGTGCGGTTGTCGTTAGACGTCTTAATTTCTGTTAGCTCTGCGTCCAGGCTATTATTTGGCGCTTTCATTTCCGTGGGCAACGTCGTAGCGAAGGTGTCATTCGGTGTTCTCATTTCTTTCAACTCGGCGGTGCGGTTGTCGTTAGACGTCTTAATTTCTGTTAGCTCCACGTCCAGGCTATTATTTGGCGCTTTCATTTCCGTGGGCAACGTCGTAGCGAAGGTGTCATTGGCTGTTCTCATTTCTTGCAACATGGCGGTGCGGTTGTCGTTAGACGTCTTAATTTCTGTTAGCTCCGCGTCCAGGCTATTATTAGGCGCTTTCATTTCCGTGGGCAACGTCGCAGCGAAGGTGTCATTCGCTGTTCTCATTTCTTTCAACTCGGCGGTGCGGTTGTCGTTAGACGTCTTAATTTCTGTTAGCTCTGCGTCCAGGCTATTATTTGGCGCTTTCATTTCCGTGGGCAACGTCGTAGCGAAGGTGTCATTCGCTGTTCTCATTTCTTTCAACATGGAGGTGCGGTTGTCGTTAGACGTCTTAATTTCTGTTAGCTCCACGTCCAGGCTATTATTTGGCGCTTTCATTTCCGTGGGCAACGTCGTAGCGAAGGTGTCATTGGCTGTTCTCATTTCTTGCAACATGGCGGTGCGGTTGTCGTTAGACGTCTTAATTTCTGTTAGCTCCGCGTCCAGGCTATTATTTGGCGCTTTCATTTCCGTGGGCAACGTCGCAGCGAAGGTGTCATTCGCTGTTCTCATTTCTTTCAACTCGGCGGTGCGGTTGTCGTTAGACGTCTTAATTTCTGTTAGCTCTGCGTCCAGGCTATTATTTGGCGCTTTCATTTCCGTGGGCAACGTCGTAGCGAAGGTGTCATTCGCTGTTCTCATTTCTTTCAACATGGAGGTGCGGTTGTCGTTAGACGTCTTAATTTCTGTTAGCTCCACGTCCAGGCTATTATTTGGCGCTTTCATTTCCGTGGGCAACGTCGTAGCGAAGGTGTCATTGGCTGTTCTCATTTCTTGCAACATGGCGGTGCGGTTGTCGTTAGACGTCTTAATTTCTGTTAGCTCTGCGTCCAGGCTATTATTTGGCGCTTTCATTTCCGTGGGCAACGTCGTAGCGAAGGTGTCATTCGCTGTTCTCATTTCTTGCAACATGGCGGTGCGGTTGTCGTTAGACGTCTTAATTTCTGTTAGCTCTGCGTCCAGGCTATTATTTGGCGCTTTCATTTCCGTGGGCAACGTCGTAGCGAAGGTGTCATTCGCTGTTCTCATTTCTTGCAACATGGCGGTGCGGTTGTCGTTAGACGTCTTAATTTCTGTTAGCTCTGCGTCCAGGCTATTATTTGGCGCTTTCATTTCCGTGGGCAACGTCGTAGCGAAGGTGTCATTCGCTGTACTCATTTCTTGCAACATGGCGGTGCGGTTGTCGTTCGACGTCTTAATTTCTGTTAGCCGCGCGTCCAGGCTATTATTTGGCGCTTTCATTTCCGTGGGTAACGTAGTAGCTAAGGTGTCATTCGCTGTTCTCATTTCTTTCAACTCGGCGGTGCGGTTGTCGTTAGACGTCTTAATTTCTGTTAGCTCCACGTCCAGGCTATTATTTGGCGCTTTCATTTCCGTGGGTAACGTAGTAGCGAAGGTGTCATTCGCTGTTCTCATTTCTTTCAACTCGGCGGTGTGGTTGTCGTTAGACGTCTTAATTTCTGTTAGCTCTGCGTCCAGGCTATTATTTGGCGCTTTCATTTCCGTGGGCAACGTCGTAGCGAAGATGTCATTCGCGGTTCTCATTTCTTTCAACATGGCGGTGTGGTTGTCGTTAGACGTCTTAATTTCTGTTAGCTCTGCGTCCAGGCTATTATTTTGCGCTTTCATTTCCGTGGGCAGCGTCGTAGCGAAGGTGTCATTCGCGGTTCTCATTTCTTTCAACACGGCGGTGTGGTTGTCGTTAGACGTCTTAATTTCTGTTAGAACCACGTCCAGGCTATTATATGGCGCTTTCATTTCCGTGGGCAACGTCGTAGCGAAGGTGTCATTCGCTGTTCTCATTTCATTCAACTCGGCGGTGCGGTTGTCGTTAGACGTCTTAATTTCTGTTAGCTCCACGTCCAGGCTATTATTTGGCGCTTTCATTTCCGTGGGCAACGTCGCAGCGAAGGTGTCATTCGCTGTTCTCATTTCATTCAACTCGGCGGTGCGGTTGTCGTTAGACGTCTTAATTTCTGTTAGCTCCGCGGCCAGGCTATTATTTGGCGCTTTCATTTCCGTGGGCAACGTCTCAGCGAAGGTGTCATTCGCCGTCTTCATTTCTTTCAACTCGGCGGTGCGGTTGTCGTTAGACGTCTTAATTTCTGTTAGCTCTGCGTCCAGGCTATTATTTGGCGCTTTCATTTCCGTGGGCAACGTCGTAGCTAAGGTGTCACTCGCTGTTCTCATTTCTTTCAACTCGGCGGTGCGGTTGTCGTTAGACGTCTTAATTTCTGTTAGCTTCGCGTCTAGGCTATTATTTGGCGCTTTCATTTCCGTGGGCAACGTCGTAGCGAAGGTGTCATTCGGTGTTCTCATTTCTTTCAACTCGGCGGTGCGGTTGTCGTTAGACGTCTTAATTTCTGTTAGCTCCGCGTCCAGGCTATTATTTGGCGCTTTCATTTCCGTGGGCAACGTCGTAGCGAAGGTGTCACTCGCTGTTCTCATTTCTTTCAACTCGGCGGTGCGGTTGTCGTTAGACGTCTTAATTTCTGTTAGCTTCGCGTCTAGGCTATTATTTGGCGCTTTCATTTCCGTGGGCAACGTCGTAGCTAAGGTGTCACTCGCTGTTCTCATTTCTTTCAACTCGGCGGTGCGGTTGTCGTTAGACGTCTTAATTTCTGTTAGCTCCGCGTCCAGGCTATTATTTGGCGCTTTCATTTCCGTGGGCAACGTCGTAGCGAAGGTGTCATTCGGTGTTCTCATTTCTTTCAACTCGGGGGTGCGGTTGTCGTTAGACGTCTTAATTTCTGTTAGCTTCGCGTCCAGGCTATTATTTTGCGCTTTCATTTCCGTGGGCAACGTCGTAGCGAAGGTGTCATTCGCTGTTCTCATTTCATTCAACTCGGGGGTGCGGTTGTCGTTAGACGTCTTAATTTCTGTTAGCTCCGCGGCCAGGCTATTATTTGGTTCTTTCATTTCCGTGGGCAACGTCGTAGCGAAGGTGTCATTCGCTGTTCTCATTTCATTCAACTCGGGGGTGCGGTTGTCGTTAGACGTCTTAATTTCTGTTAGCTCCGCGGCCAGGCTATTATTTGGCGCTTTCATTTCCGTGGGCAACGTCGCAGCGAAGGTGTCATTCGCCGTCTTCATTTCTTTCAACTCGGCGGTACGGTTGTCGTTAGACGTCTTAATTTCTGTAAGCTCTGCGTCCAGGCTATTATTTGCCGCTTTCATTTCCGTGGACAACGTCGTAGCGAAGGTGTCATTCGGTGTTCTCATTTCTTTCAACTCGGCGGTGCGGTTGTCGTTAGACGTCTTAATTTCTGTTAGCTCTGAGTCCAGGCTATTATTTGGCGCTTTCATTTCCGTGGGCAGCGTCGTAGCGAAGGTGTCATTCGGTGTTCTCATTTCTTTCAACTCGGCGGTGCGGTTGTCGTTAGACGTCTTAATTTCTGTTAGCTTCGCATCCAGGCTATTATTTGGCGCTTTCATTTCCGTGGGCAACGTCGTAGCGAAGGTGTCATTCGGTGTTCTCATTTCTTTCAACTCGGCGGTGCGGTTGTCGTTAGACGTCTTAATTTCTGTTAGCTCTGTGTCCAGGCTATTATTTGGCGCTTTCATTGCCGTGGGCGACGTCGTAGCGAAGGTGTCATTCGCTGTTCTCATTTCATTCAACTCGGGGGTGCGGTTGTCGTTAGACGTCTTAGTTTCTGTTAGCTTCGCATCCAGGCTATTATTTGGCGCTTTCATTTCCGTGGGCAGCGTCGTAGCGAAGGTGTCATTCGGTGTTCTCATTTCTTTCAACTCGGCGGTGCGGTTGTCGTTAGACGTCTTAATTTCTGTTAGCTTCGCATCCAGGCTATTATTTGGCGCTTTCATTTCCGTGGGCAACGTCGTAGCGAAGGTGTCATTCGGTGTTCTCATTTCTTTCAACTCGGCGGTGCGGTTGTCGTTAGACGTCTTAATTTCTGTTAGCTCCGCGTCCAGGCTATTATTTTGCGCTTTCATTGCCGTGGGCGACGTCGTAGCGAAGGTGTCATTCGCTGTTCTCATTTCATTCAACTCGGGGGTGCGGTTGTCGTTAGACGTCTTAGTTTCTGTTAGCCGCGCGTCCAGGCTATTATTAGGCGCTTTCATTTCCGTGGGCAACGTCGCAGCGAAGGTGTCATTCGCCGTCTTCATTTCTTTAAACTCGGCGGTGCGGTTGTCGTTAGACGTCTTAATTTCTGTTAGATCCGCGGCCAGGCTATTATTTGGCGCTTTCATTTCCGTGGGCAACGTCGTAGCGAAGGTGTCATTCGCTGTTATCATTTCTTTCAACTCGGCGGTGTGGTTGTCGTTAGACGTCTTAATTTCTTTTAGCTCCACGTCCAGGCTATTATTTGGCGCTTTCATTTCCGTGGGCAACGTAGTAGCGAAGGTGTCATTCGCTGTTATCATTTCTTTCAACTCGGCGGTGCGGTTGTCGTTAGACGTCTTAATTTCTGTTAGCTCCACGTCCAGGCTATTATTTGGCGCTTTCATTTCCGTGGGCAACGTCGTAGCGAAGGTGTCATTCGCTGTTCTCATTTCATTCAACTCGGCGGTGCGGTTGTCGTTGGACGTCCTAATTTCTGTTAGCTCCGCGGCCAGGCTATTATTTTGCGCTTTCATTTCCTTGGGCAACGTCGCAGCGAAGGTGTCATTCGCGGTTCTCATTTCTTTCAACTCGGCGGTGCGGTTGTCGTTAGACGTCTTAATTTCTGTTAGCTCCGCGGCCAGGCTATTATTTGGCGCTTTCATTTCCGTGGGCAACGTCGTAGCGAAGGTGTCATTCGCTGTTCTCATTTCTTTCAACTCGGCGGTGCGGTTGTCGTTAGACGTCTTAATTTCTGTTAGCTCCGCGTCCAGGCTATTATTTGGCGCTGTGATTTCCTTGGGCAACGTCGTAGCGAAGATGTCATTCGGTGTTCTCATTTCTTTCAACATGGCGGTGCGGTTGTCGTTAGACGTCTTAATTTCTGTTAGCCCCGCGTCCAGGCTATTATTAGGCGCTTTCATTTCCGTGGGCAACGTCGTAGCGAAGGTGTCACTCGCTGTTCTCATTTCTTTCAACATGGCGGTAAGGTTGTCGTTAGACGTCTTAATTTCTGTTAGCTCTGCGTCCAGGCTATTATTAGGCGCTTTCATTTCCGTGGGCGACGTCGTAGCGAAGGTGTCATTCGCTGTTCTCATTTCTTTCAACATGGAGGTGCGGTTGTCGTTAGACGTCTTAATTTCTGTTAGTCCCGCGTCCAGGCTATTATTTGGCGCTTTCATTTCCGTGGGCAACGTAGTAGCGAAGGTGTCATTCGCTGTTCTCATTTCTTTCAACTCGGCGGTGCGGTTGTCGTTAGACGTCTTAATTTCTGTTAGCTCTGAGTCCAGGCTATTATTTGGCGCTTTCATTTTCGTGGGCAACGTCGTAGCGAAGGTGTCATTCGCTGTTCTCATTTCTTTCAACATGGAGGTGCGGTTGTCGTTTGACGTCTTAATTTCTGTTAGCTCCGCGGCCAGGCTATTATTTGGCGCTTTCATTTCCGTGGGCAACGTCGTAGCGAAGGTGTCATTCGCTGTTCTCATTTCTTTCAACTCGGCGGTGCGGTTGTCGTTAGACGTCTTAATTTCTGTTAGCTCTGCGTCCAGGCTATTATTTGGCGCTTTCATTTCCTTGGGAAACGTCGTAGCGAAGGTGTCATTCGGTGTTCTCATTTCTTTCATCTCGGCGGTGCGGTTGTCGTTAGACGTCTTAATTTCTGTTAGCTCTGCGTCCAGGCTATTATTTGGCGCTTTCATTTCCGTGGGCAACGTCGTAGCGAAGATGTCATTCGGTGTTCTCATTTCTTTCAACATGGCGGTGCGGTTGTCGTTAGACGTCTTAATTTCTGTTAGCTCTGCGTCCAGGCTATTATTTGGCGCTTTCATTTCCGTGGGCAACGTAGTAGCGAAGGTGTCATTCGCGGTTCTCATTTCTTTCAACTCGGCGGTGCGGTTGTCGTTAGACGTCTTAATTTCTTTTAGCTCTGCGTCCAGGCTATTATTTGGCGCTTTCATTTCCGTGGGCAACGTCGTAGCGAAGATGTCATTCGGTGTTCTGATTTCCTTCAACATTGCGGTGTGGTTGTCGTTAGACGTCTTAATTTCTGTTAGCTCCGCGGCCAGGCTATTATTTGGCGCTTTCATTTCCGTGGGCAACGTAGTAGCGAAGGTGTCATTCGCGGTTCTCATTTCTTTCAACTCGGCGGTGCGGTTGTCGTTAGACGCCTTAATTTCTTTTAGCTCTGCGTCTAGGCTATTATTTGGCGCTTTCATTTCCGTGGGCAACGTCGTAGCGAAGGTGTCATTCGCTGTTCTCATTTCTTTCAACTCGGCGGTGCGGTTGTCGTTAGACGTCTTAATTTCTGTTAGCTCCGCGGCCAGGCTATTAATTGGCGCTTTCATTTCCGTGGGCAACGTCGTAGCGAAGGTGTCATTCGCTGTTCTCATTTCTTTCAACTCGGCGGTGCGGTTGTCGTTAGACGTCTTAATTTCTGTTAGCCCCGCGGCCAGGCTATTATTTAGCGCTTTCATTTCCGTGGGCAACGTCGTAGCGAAGGAGTCATTCGCTGTTCTCATTTCTTTAAACTCGGCGGTGCGGTTGTCGTTAGACGTCTTAATTTCTGTTAGCCCCGCGGCCAGGCTATTATTTGGCGCTTTCATTTCCGTGGGCGACGTCGTAGCGAAGGTGTCATTCGCTGTTCTCATTTCTTTCAACTCGGCGGTGCGGTTGTCGTGAGACGTCTTAATTTCTGATAGCCCCGCGGCCAGGCTATTATTTGGCGCTTTCATTTCCGTGGGCAACGTCGTAGCGAAGGTGTCATTCGCTGTTCTCATTTCTTTCAACTCGGCGGTGCGGTTGTCGTTAGACGTCTTAATTTCTGTTAGCTCCGCGTCCAGGCTATTATTTGGCGCTTTCATTTCCGTGGGCGACGTCGTAGCGAAGGTGTCATTCGCTGTTCTCATTTCTTTCAACTCGGCGGTGCGGTTGTCGTTTGACGTCTTAATTTCTGTTAGCCCCGCGGCCAGGCTATTATTTAGCGCTTTCACTTCCGTGGGCAACGTCGTAGCGAAGGTGTCATTCGCTGTTCTCATTTCTTTGAACTCGGCGGTGCGGTTGTCGTTAGACGTCTAAATTTCTGTTAGCCCCGCGGCCAGGCTATTATTTAGCGCTTTCATTTCCGTGGGCAACGTCGTAGCGAAGGTGTCATTCGCTGTTCTCATTTCTTTCAACTCGGCGGTGCGGTTTTCGTTAGACGTCTTAATTTCTGTTAGCCGCGCGTCCAGGCTATTATTTTGCGCTTTCATTTCCGTGGGCAACGTCGTAGCGAAGGTGTCATTCGCGGTTCTCATTTCTTTCAACACGGCGGTGCGGTTGTCGTTAGACGTCTTAATTTCTGTTAGCTCCACGTCCAGGCTATTATTTGGCGATTTCATTTCCGTGGGCAACGTCGTAGCGAAGGTGTCATTCTCTGTTCTCATTTCTTTCAACACGGCGATGCGGTTGTCGTTAGACGTCTTAATTTCTGTTAGCTCCACGTCCAGGCTATTATTTGGCGATTTCATTTCCGTGGGCAACGTCGTAGCGAAGGTGTCATTCTCTGTTCTCATTTCTTTCAACACGGCGGTGCGGTTGTCGTTAGACGTCTTAATTTCTGTTAGCTCCACGTCCAGGCTATTATTTGGCGATTTCATTTCCGTGGGCAACGTCGTAGCGAAGGTGTCATTCGCGGTTCTCATTTCTTTCAACTCGGCGGTGCGGTTGTCGTTAGGCGCCTTAATTTCTGCTAGCCCCGCGTCCAGGCTATTATTTGGCGCTTTCATTTCCGTGGGTTACGTCGTAGCGAAGGTGTCATTCGCTGTTCTCATTTATTTCATCTCGGCGGTGCGGTTGTCGTTAGACGTCCTAATTTCTGTTAGCCCCGCGTCCAGCCTATTATTTGGCGCTTTCATTTCCGTGGGTAACGTCGTAGCGAAGGTGTCATTCTCTGTTCTCATTTCTTTCAACTCGGCGGTGCGGTTGTCGTTAGACGTCTTAATTTCTGTTAGCCCCACGTCCAGGCTATTATTTGGCGCTTTCATTTCCGTGGGCGACGTCCTAGCGAAGGTGTCATTCTCTGTTCTCATTTCTTTCAACACGGCGGTGCGGTTGTCGTAAGACGTCTTAATTTCTGTTAGTCTGCGTCCAGGCTATTATTTGGCGCTTTCATTTCCGTGGGCAACGTCGTAGCGAAGGTGTCATTCGCTGTTCTCATTTCTTTCAACATGGAGGTGCGGTAGTCGTTAGACGTCTTAATTTCTGTTAGCTCCACGTCCAGGCTATTATTTGGCGCTTTCATTTCCGTGGGCAACGTCGTAGCGAAGGTGTCACTCGCTGTTCTCATTTCTTTCAACTCGGCGGTGCGGTTGTCGTTAGACGTCTTAATTTCTGTTAGCTCTGAGTCCAGGCTATTATTTGGCGCTTTCATTTCCGTGGGCAACGTCGTAGCGACGGTGTAATTCGCTGTTCTCATTTCTTTCAACTCGGCGGTGCGGTTGTCGTTAGACGTCTTAATATCTGTTAGCTCCACGTCCAGGCTATTATTTGGCGCTTTCATTTCCGTGGGCAACGTCGTAGCGAAGGTGTCATTCGCTGTTCTCATTTCTTTCAGCTCGGCGGTGCGGTTGTCGTTAGACGTCTTAATTTCTGTTAGCTCTGCGTCCAGGCTATTATTTGGCGCTTTCATTTCCGTGGGCAACGTCGTAGCGAAGGTGTCACTCGCTGTTCTCATTTCTTTCAGCTCGGCGGTGCGGTTGTCGTTAGACGTCTTAATTTCTGTTAGCTCCGCGTCCAGGCTATTATTTTGCACTTTCATTTCCGTGGGCAACGTCGTAGCGAAGGTGTCATTCGCTGTTCTCATATCATTCAACTCGGCGGTGCGGTTGTCGTTAGACGTCTTAATTTCTGTTAGCTCCACGTCCAGGCTATTATTTTGCACTTTCATTTCCGTGGGCAACGTCGTAGCGAAGGTGTCATTCGCTGTTCTCATATCTTTCAACTCGGCGGTGCGGTTGTCGTTAGACGCCTTAATTTCTGTTAGCCCCGCGTCCAGGCTATTATTTGGCGATTTCATTTCCGTGGGTAACGTCGTAGCGAAGGTGTCACTCGCTGTTCTCATTTCTTTCAACATGGCGGTAAGGTTGTCGTTAGACGTCTTAATTTCTGTTAGCTCTGCGTCCAGGCTATTATTTAGCGCTTTCATTTCCGTGGGCAACGTCGTAGCGAAGGTGTCATTCGCTGTTCTCATTTCTTTCAACTCGGCGGTGCGGTTGTCGTTAGACGTCTTAATTTCTGTTAGCCCCGCGGCCAGGCTATTATTTGGCGCTTTCATTTCCGTGGGCGACGTCGTAGCGAAGGTGTCATTCGCTGTTCTCATTTCTTTCAACTCGGCGGTGCGGTTGTCGTGAGACGTCTTAATTTCTGATAGCCCCGCGGACAGGCTATTATTTGGCGCTTTCATTTCCGTGGGCAACGTCGTAGCGAAGGTGTCATTCGCTGTTCTCATTTCTTTCAACTCGGCGGTGCGGTTGTCCTTAGACGTCTTAATTTCTGTTAGCCCCGCGTCCAGGCTATTATTTGGCGCTTTCATTTCCGTGGGCAACGTCGTAGCGAAGGTGTCATTCGCTGTTCTCATTTCTTTCAACTCGGAGGTGCGGTTGTCGTTAGACGTCTTAATTTCTGTTAGCCCCGCGGCCAGGCTATTATTAGGCGCTTTCATTTCCGTGGGCAACGTCGTAGCGAAGGTGTCATTCGCTGTTCTCATTTCTTTCAACTCGGAGGTGCGGTTGTCGTTAGACGTCTTAATTTCTGTTAGCCCCGCGTCCAGGCTATTATTTGGCGCTTTCATTTCCGTGGGCAACGTCGTAGCGAAGGTGTCATTCGCTGTTCTCATTTCTTTCAACTCGGAGGTGCGGTTGTCGTTAGACGTCTTAATTTCTGTTAGCCCCGCGGCCAGGCTATTATTAGGCGCTTTCATTTCCGTGGGCAACGTCGTAGCGAAGGTGTCACTCGCTGTTCTCATTTCTTTCAACATGGAGGTGCGTTTGTCGTTAGACGTCTTAATTTCTGTTAGCTCTGCGTCCAGGCTATTATTTGGCGCTTTCATTTCCGTGGGCAACGTCGTAGCGAAGGTGTAATTCGCTGTTCTCATTTCTTTCAACTCGGCGGTGCGGTTGTCGTTAGACGTCTTAATTTCTGTTAGCTCTGCGTCCAGGCTATTATTTGGCGCTTTCATTTTCGTGGGCAACGTCGTAGCGAAGGTGTCATTCGCTGTTCTCATTTCTTTCAACATGGAGGTGCGGTTGTCGTTAGACGTCTTAATTTCTGTTAGTCTGCGTCCAGGCTATTATTTTGCACTTTCATTTCCGTGGGCAACGTCGTAGCGAAGGTGTCACTCGCTGTTCTCATATCATTCAACTCGGCGGTGCGGTTGTCGTTAGACGTCTTAATTTCTGTTAGCTCCACGTCCAGGCTATTATTTGGCGCTTTCATTTCCGTGGGCAACGTCGTAGCGAAGGTGTCATTCGCTGTTCTCATTTCATTCAACATGGCGGTGCGGTTGTCGTTAGACGTCTTAATTTCTGTTAGCTCTGCGTCCAGGCTATTATTTTGCACTTTCATTTCCGTGGGCAACGTCGTAGCGAAGGTGTCATTCGCTGTTCTCATTTCTTTCAACTCGGCGGTGCGGTTGTCGTTAGACGTCTTAATTTCTGTTAGCTCTGCGTCCAGGCTATTATTTTGCACTTTCATTTCCGTGGGCAACGTCGTAGCGAAGGTGTCATTCGCTGTTCTCATATCTTTCAACTCGGCGGTGCGGTTGTCGTTAGACGTCTTAATTTCTGTTAGCTCCGCGTCCAGGCTATTATTTGGCGCTTTCATTTCCGTGGGCAACGTCGTAGCGAAGGTGTCATTCGCTGTTCTCATTTCTTTCAACATGGCGGTGCGGTTGTCGTTAGACGTCTTAATTTCTGTTAGCTCTGCGTCCAGGCTATTATTTGGCGCTTTCATTTCCGTGGGCAACGTCGTAGCGAAGATGTCATTCGGTGTTCTCATTTCTTTCAACATGGAGGTGTGGTTGTCGTTAGACGTCTTAATTTCTGTTAGCTCTGCGTCCAGGCTATTATTTGGCGCTTTCATTTCCGTGGGCAACGTCGTAGCGAAGGTGTCATTCGCTGTTCTCATTTCTTTCAACTCGGCGGTGCGGTTGTCGTTAGACGTCTTAATTTCTGTTAGCTCTGTGTCCAGGCTATTATTTGGCGCTTTCATTTCCGCGGGCAACGTCGTAGCGAAGGTGTCATTCGCTGTTCTCATTTCCTTCAACATGGCGGTGCGGTTGTCGTTAGACGTCTTAATTTCTGTTAGCTCTGCGTCCAGGCTATTATTTGGCGCTTTCATTTCCGTGGGCAACGTCGTAGCGAAGGTGTCATTCGCTGTTCTCATTTCCTTCAACATGGCGGTGCGGTTGTCGTTAGACGTCTTAATTTCTGTTAGCTCTGCGTCCAGGCTATTATTTGGCGCTTTCATTTCCGTGGGTAACGTCGTAGCGAAGGTGTCATTCGGTGTTCTCATTTCTTTCAACTCGGAGGTGTGGTTGTCGTTAGACGTCTTAATTTCTGTTAGCTCTGTGTCCAGGCTATTATTTGGCGCTTTCATTTCCGTGGGCAACGTCGTAGCGAAGGTGTCATTCGCTGTTCTCATTTCTTTCAACTCGGAGGTGTGGTTGTCGTTAGACGTCTTAATTTCTGTTAGCTCTGTGTCCAGGCTATTATTTGGCGCTTTCATTTCCGCGGGCAACGTCGTAGCGAAGGTGTCATTCGCTGTTCTCATTTCTTTCAACATGGAGGTGTGGTTGTCGTTAGACGTCTTAATTTCTGTTAGCTCTGCGTCCAGTCTATTATTTGGCGCTTTCATTTCCGTGGGCAACGTCGTAGCGAAGGTGTCATTCGCTGTTCTCATTTCATTCAACTCGGGGGTGCGGTTGTCGTTAGACGTCTTAATTTCTGTTAGCCCCGCGTCCAGGCTATTATTTGGCGCTTTCATTTCCGTGGGCAACGTCGTAGCGAAGGTGTCATTCGCTGTTCTCATTTCTTTCAACTCGGCGGTGCGGTTGTCGTTAGACGTCTTAATTTCTGTTAGCTCCACGTCCAGGCTATTATTTGGCGCTTTCATTTCCGTGGGTAACGTCGTAGCGAAGGTGTCATTCGCTGTTCTCATTTCTTTCAACTCGGCGGTGCGGTTGTCGTTAGACGTCTTAATTTCTGTTAGCTCTGCGTCCAGGCTATTATTTGGCCCTTTCATTTGCGTGGGTAACGTCGTAGCTAAGGTGTCATTCGCTGTTCTCATTTCTTTCAACACGGCGGTGCGGTTGTCGTTAGACGTCTTAATTTCTGTTAGCCGCGCGTCCAGGCTATTATTTGGCGCTTTCATTTGCGTGGGCGACGTCGTAGCGAAGGTGTCATTCGCTGTTCTCATTTCTTTCAACTCGGCGGTGCGGTTGTCGTTAGACGTCTTAATTTCTGTTAGCTCTGCGTCCAGGCTATTATTTAGCGCTTTCATTTCCGTGGGCAACGTCGTAGCGAAGGTGTCATTCGCGGTTCTCATTTCTTTCAACTCGGCGGTGCGGTTGTCGTTAGACGTCTTAATTTCTGTTAGCTCCACGTCCAGGCTATTATTTGGCGCTTTCATTTCCGTGGGCGACGTCGTAGCGAAGGTGTCATTCGCTGTTCTCATTTCTTTCAGCTCGGCGGTGCGGTTGTCGTTAGACGTCTTAATTTCTGTTAGCTCCGCGTCCAGGCTATTATTTTGCACTTTCATTTCCGTGGGCAACGTCGTAGCGAAGGTGTCATTCGCTGTTCTCATATCATTCAAATCGGCGGTGCGGTTGTCGTTAGACGTCTTAATTTCTGTTAGCTCCACGTCCAGGCTATTATTTTGCACTTTCATTTCCGTGGGCAACGTCGTAGCGAAGGTGTCATTCGCTGTTCTCATATCTTTCAACTCGGCGGTGCGGTTGTCGTTAGACGTCTTAATTTCTGTTAGCTCTGCGTCCAGGCTATTATTTGGCGCTTTCATTTCCGTGGGCAACGTCGTAGCGAAGGTGTCATTCGCTGTTCTCATTTCTTTCAACATGGCGGTGCGGTTGTCGTTAGACGTCTTAATTTCTGTTAGCTCTGCGTCCAGGCTATTATTTGGCGCTTTCATTTCCGTGGGCAACGTCGTAGCGAAGGTGTCATTCGCTGTTCTCATTTATTTCAACATGGAGGTGTGGTTGTCGTTAGACGTCTTAATTTCTGTTAGCTCTGTGTCCAGGCTATTATTTGGCGCTTTCATTTCCGCGGGCAACGTCGTAGCGAAGGTGTCATTCGCTGTTCTCATTTCTTTCAACATGGAGGTGTGGTTGTCGTTAGACGTCTTAATTTCTGTTAGCTCTGCGTCCAGGCTATTATTTGGCGCTTTCATTTCCGTGGGCAACGTCGTAGCGAAGGTGTCATTCGCTGTTCTCATTTCTTTCAACTCGGGGTTGCGGTTGTCGTTAGACGTCTTAATTTCTGTTAGCTCCACGTCCAGGCTATTATTTGGCGCTTTCATTTCCGTGGGCAACGTCGTAGCGAAGGTGTCATTCGCTGTTCTCATTTCTTGCAACATGGCGGTGCGGTTGTCGTTAGACGTCTTAATTTCTGTTAGCCCCGCGGCCAGGCTATTATTTGGCGCTTTCATTTCCGTGGGTAACGTCGTAGCGAAGGTGTCATTCGCTGTTCTCATTTCTTTCAACTCGGCGGTGCGGTTGTCGTTAGACGTCTTAATTTCTGTTAGCTCCACGTCCAGGCTATTATTTGGCGCTTTCATTTCCGTGGGCAACGTCGTAGCGAAGGTGTCATTCGCTGTTCTCATTTCTTTCAACACGGCGGTGCGGTTATGTCGTTAGACGTCTTAATTTCTGTTAGCCGCGCGTCCAGGCTATTATTTGGCGCTTTCATTTCCGTGGGTAACGTAGTAGCGAAGGTGTCATTCGCTGTTCTCATTTCTTTCAACTCGGCGGTGCGGTTATGTCGTTAGACGTCTTAATTTCTGTTAGCTCCACGTCCAGGCTATTATTTGGCGCTTTCATTTCCGTGGGTAACGTAGTAGCGAAGGTGTCATTCGCTGTTCTCATTTCTTTCAACTCGGCGGTGCGGTTGTCGTTAGACGTCTTAATTTCTGTTAGCTCCACGTCCAGGCTATTATTTGGCGCTTTCATTTCCGTGGGCAACGTCGTAGCGAAGGTGTCATTCGCTGTTCTCATTTCTTTCAACTCGGCGGTGCGGTTGTCGTTAGACGTCTTAATTTCTGTTAGCTCCACGTCCAGGCTATTATTTGGCGCTTTCATTTCCGTGGGTAACGTAGTAGCGAAGGTGTCATTCGCTGTTCTCATTTCTTTCAACTCGGCGGTGTGGTTGTCGTTAGACGTCTTAATTTCTGTTAGCTCTGCGTCCAGGCTATTATTTTGCGCTTTCATTTCCGTGGGCAGCGTCGTAGCGAAGGTGTCATTCGCTGTTCTCATTTCTTTCAACTCGGCGGTGCGGTTCTCGTTAGACGTCTAAATTTCTGTTAGACCCGCGGCCAGGCTATAATTTAGCGCTTTCATTTCCGTGGGCAACGTCGTAGCGAAGGTGTCATTCGCTGTTCTCATTTCTTTCAACTCGGCGGTGTGGTTGTCGTTAGACGTCTTAATTTCTGTTAGCTCTGCGTCCAGGCTATTATTTTGCGCTTTCATTTCCGTGGGCAGCGTCGTAGCGAAGGTGTCATTCGCTGTTCTCATTTCTTTCAACTCGGCGGTGCGGTTCTCGTTAGACGTCTAAATTTCTGTTAGACCCGCGGCCAGGCTATTATTTGGCGCTTTCATTTCCGCGGGCGACGTCGTAGCGAAGGTGTCATTCGCTGTTCTCATTTCTTTCAACTCGGCGGTGCGGTTTTCGTTAGACGTCTTAATTTCTGTTAGCCGCGCGTCCAGGCTATTATTTTGCGCTTTCATTTCCGTGGGCAACGTCGTAGCGAAGGTGTCATTCGCGGTTCTCATTTCTTTCAACACGGCGGTGCGGTTGTCGTTAGGCGCCTTAATTTCTGTTAGCCCCGCGTCCAGGCTATTATTTGGCGCATACATTTCCGTGGGTAACGTCGTAGCGAAGGTGTCATTCGCTGTTCTCATTTCTTTCAACTCGGCGGTGCGGTTGTCGTTAGACGTCTTAATTTCTGTTAGCCCCGCGTCCAGGCTATTATTTTGCGCTTTCATTTCCGTGGGCAACGTCGTAGCGAAGGTGTCATTCGCGGTTCTCATTTCTTTCAACTCGGCGGTGCGGTTGTCGTTAGACGTCTAAATTTCTGTTAGCCCCGCGGCCAGGCTATTATTTAGCGCTTTCATTTCCGTGGGCAACGTCGTAGCGAAGGTGTCATTCGCTGTTCTCATTTCTTTCAACTCGGCGGTGCGGTTTTCGTTAGACGTCTTAATTTCTGATAGCCGCGCGTCCAGGCTATTATTTAGCGCTTTCATTTCCGTGGACAACGTCGTAGCGAAGGTGTCATTCGCTGTTCTCATTTCTTTCAACTCGGCGGTGCGGTTGTCGTTAGACGTCTTAATTTCTGTTAGCTCCGCGGCCAGGCTATTATTTTGCGCTTTCATTTCCGTGGGCAACGTCGTAGCGAAGGTGTCATTCGCGGTTCTCATTTCTTTCAACACGGCGGTGCGGTTGTCGTTAGGCGCCTTAATTTCTGTTAGCCCCGCGTCCAGGCTATTATTTGGCGCTTTCATTTCCGTGGGTAACGTCGTAGCGAAGGTGTCATTCGCTGTTCTCATTTCTTTCAACTCGGCGGTGCGGTTGTCGTTAGACGTCTTAATTTCTGTTAGCCCCGCGTCCAGGCTATTATTTGGCGCTTTCATTTCCGTGGGTAACGTCGTAGCGAAGGTGTCATTCTCTGTTCTCATTTCTTTCAACACGGCGGTGCGGTTGTCGTTAGACGCCTTAATTTCTGTTAGCCCCGCGTCCAGGCTATTATTTGGCGATTTCATTTCCGTGGGTAACGTCGTAGCGAAGGTGTCATTCGCTGTTCTCATTTCTTTCAACTCGGCGGTGCGGTTGTCGTTAGACGCCTTAATTTCTGTTAGCCCCGCGTCCAGGCTATTATTTGGCGATTTCATTTCCGTGGGTAACGTCGTAGCGAAGGTGTCATTCTCTGTTCTCATTTCTTTCAACACGGCGGTGCGGTTGTCGTTAGACGCCTTAATTTCTGTTAGCCCCGCGTCCAGGCTATTATTTGGCGATTTCATTTCCGTGGGTAACGTCGTAGCGAAGGTGTCATTCGCTGTTCTCATTTCTTTCAACTCGGCGGTGCGGTTGTCGTTGGACGCCTTAATTTCTGTTAGCCCCGCGGCCAGGCTATTATTAGGCGCTTTCATTTCCGTGGGCAACGTCGTAGCGAAGGTGTCATTCGCTGTTCTCATTTCTTTCAACTCGGCGGTGCGGTTGTCGTTGGACGCCTTAATTTCTGTTAGCCCCGCGGCCAGGCTATTATTAGGCGCTTTCATTTCCGTGGGCAACGTCGTAGCGAAGGTGTCATTCGCTGTTCTCATTTCTTTCAACTCGGTGGTGCGGTTGTCGTTAGACGTCTTAATTTCTGTTAGCCCCGCGTCCAGGCTATTATTTAGCGCTTTCATTTCCGTGGGCAACGTCGTAGCGAAGGTGTCATTCGCTGTTCTCATTTCTTTCAACTCGGCGGTGCGGTTTTCGTTAGACGTCTTAATTTCTGTTAGCCGCGCGTCCAGGCTATTATTTTGCGCTTTCATTTCCGTGGGCAACGTCGTAGCGAAGGTGTCATTCGCGGTTCTCATTTCTTTCAACTCGGCGGTGCGGTTGTCGTTAGACGTCTTAATTTCTGTTAGCTCCGCGGCCAGGCTATTATTTGGCGCTTTCATTTCCGTGGGCAACGTCGTAGCGAAGGTGTCATTCGGTGTTCTCATTTCTTTCAACTCGGCGGTGCGGTTGTCGTTAGACGTCTTAATTTCTGTTAGCTCTGCGTCCAGGCTATTATTTGGCGCTTTCATTTCCTTGGGAAACGTCGTAGCGAAGGTGTCATTCGGTGTTCTCATTTCTTTCAACTCGGCGGTGCGGTTGTCGTTAGACGTCTTAATTTCTGTTAGCTCTGCGTCCAGGCTATTATTTGGCGCTTTCATTTCCTTGGGAAACGTCGTAGCGAAGGTGTCATTCGGTGTTCTCATTTCTTTCAACTCGGCGGTGCGGTTGTCGTTAGACGTCTTAATTTCTGTTAGCTCTGCGTCCAGGCTATTATTTGGCGCTTTCATTTCCGTGGGCAACGTCGTAGCGAAGATGTCATTCGGTGTTCTCATTTCTTTCAACATGGCGGTGCGGTTGTCGTTAGACGTCTTAATTTCTGTTAGCTCCGCGTCCAGGCTATTATTTGGCGCTTTCATTTCCGTGGGCAACGTAGTAGCGAAGGTGTCATTCGCGGTTCTCATTTCTTTCAACTCGGCGGTGCGGTTGTCGTTAGACGTCTTAATTTCTTTTAGCTCTGCGTCTAGGCTATTATTTGGCGCTTTCATTTCCGTGGGCAACGTCGTAGCGAAGGTGTCATTCGCTGTTCTCATTTCTTTCAACTCGGCGGTGCGGTTGTCGTTAGATGTCTTAATTTCTGTTAGCCCCGCGGCCAGGCTATTATTTGGCGCTTTCATTTCCGTGGGCGACGTCGTTGCGAAGGTGTCATTCGCTGTTCTCATTTCTTTCAACTCGGCGGTGCGGTTGTCGTGAGACGTCTTAATTTCTGTTAGCCCCGCGGCCAGGCTATTATTTGGCGCTTTCATTTCCGTGGGCAACGTCGTAGCGAAGGTGTCATTCGCTGTTCTCATTTCTTTCAACTCGGCGGTGCGGTTGTCGTTAGACGTCTTAATTTCTGTTAGCCCCGCGGCCAGGCTATTATTTAGCGCTTTCATTTCCGTGGGCAACGTCGTAGCGAAGGTGTCATTCGCTGTTCTCATTTCTTTCAACTCGGCGGTGCGGTTGTCGTTAGACGTCTAAATTTCTGTTAGCCCCGCGGCCAGGCTATTATTTAGCGCTTTCATTTCCGTGGGCAACGTCGTAGCGAAGGTGTCATTCGCTGTTCTCATTTCTTTCAACTCGGCGGTGCGGTTTTCGTTAGACGTCTTAATTTCTGTTAGCCGCGCGTCCAGGCTATTATTTTGCGCTTTCATTTCCGTGGGCAACGTCGTAGCGAAGGTGTCATTCGCGGTTCTCATTTCTTTCAACACGGCGGTGCGGTTGTCGTTAGGCGCCTTAATTTCTGTTAGCCCCGCGTCCAGGCTATTATTTGGCGCTTTCATTTCCGTGGGCAACGTCGTAGCGAAGGTGTCATTCGCTGTTCTCATTTCTTTCAACTCGCCGGTGCGGTTGTCGTTAGACGTCTTAATTTCTGTTAGCTCCGCGGCCAAACTCTTAATTGGCGCTTTCATTTCCGTGGGCGACGTCGTAGCGAAGGTGTCATTCGCTGTTCTCATTTCTTTCAACTCGGCGGTGCGGTTGTCGTTAGACGTCTTAATTTCTGTTAGCCCCGCGGCCAGGCTATTATTTAGCGCTTTCATTTCCGTGGGCAACGTCGTAGCGAAGGTGTCATTCGCTGTTCTCATTTCTTTCAACTCGCCGGTGCGGTTGTCGTTAGACGTCTTAATTTCTGTTAGCTCCGCGGCCAAACTCTTAATTGGCGCTTTCATTTCCGTGGGCGACGTCGTAGCGAAGGTGTCATTCGCTGTTCTCATTTCTTTCAACTCGGCGGTGCGGTTGTCGTTAGACGTCTTAATTTCTGTTAGCCCCGCGGCCAGGCTATTATTTAGCGCTTTCATTTCCGTGGGCAACGTCGTAGCGAAGGTGTCATTCGCTGTTCTCATTTCTTTCAACTCGGCGGTGCGGTTGTCGTTAGACGTCTTAATTTCTGTTAGCTCCGCGGCCAGGCTATTATTTAGCGCTTTCATTTCCGTGGGCGACGTCGTAGCGAAGGTGTCATTCGCTTTTCTCATTTCTTTCAACTGGGCGGTGCGGTTGTCGTGAGACGTCTTAATTTCTGTTAGCCCCGCGGCCAGGCTATTATTTGGCGCTTTCATTTCCGTGGGCAACGTCGTAGCGAAGGTGTCATTCGCTGTTCTCATTTCTTTCAACTCGGCGGTGCGGTTGTCGTTAGACGTCTTAATTTCTGTTAGCTCCGCGTCCAGGCTATTATTTGGCGCTTTCATTTCCGTGGGCGACGTCGTAGCGAAGGTGTCATTCGCTGTTCTCATTTCTTTCAACTCGGCGGTGCGGTTGTCGTTAGACGTCTTAATTTCTGTTAGCCCCGCGGCCAGGCTATTATTTAGCGCTTTCATTTCCGTGGGCAACGTCGTAGCGAAGGTGTCATTCGCTGTTCTCATTTCTTTCAACTCGGCGGTGCGGTTGTCGTTAGACGTCTTAATTTCTGTTAGCCCCGCGGCCAGGCTATTATTTAGCGCTTTCATTTCCGTGGACAACTTCGTAGCGAAGGTGTCATTCGCTGTTCTCATTTCTTTCAACTCGGCGGTGCGGTTGTCGTTAGACGTCTTAATTTCTGTTAGCCCCGCGTCCAGGCTATTATTTGGCGCTTTCATTTCCGTGGGCGACGTCGTAGCGAAGGTGTCATTCGCTGTTCTCATTTCTTTCAACTCGGCGGTGCGGTTGTCGTTAGACGTCTTAATTTCTGTTAGCCCCGCGGCCAGGCTATTATTTAGCGCTTTCATTTCCGTGGGCAACGTCGTAGCGAAGGTGTCATTCGCTGTTCTCATTTCTTTCAACATGGCGGTGCGGTTGTCGTTAGACGTCTAAATTTCTGTTAGCCCCGCGGCCAGGCTATTATTTAGCGCTTTCATTTCCGTGGGCAACGTCGTAGCGAAGGTGTCATTCGCTGTTCTCATTTCTTTCAACTCGGCGGTGCGGTTGTCGTTAGACGTCTTAATTTCTGTTAGCCGCGCGTCCAGGCTATTATTTTGCGCTTTCATTTCCGTGGGCAACGTCGTAGCGAAGGTGTCATTCGCGGTTCTCATTTCTTTCAACACGGCGGTGCGGTTGTCGTTGGGCGCCTTAATTTCTGTTAGCCCCGCGTCCAGGCTATTATTTGGCGCTTTCATTTCCGTGGGCAACGTCGTAGCGAAGGTGTCATTCGCGGTTCTCATTTCTTTCAACACGGCGGTGCGGTTGTCGTTAGGCGCCTTAATTTCTGTTAGCCCCGCGTCCAGGCTATTATTTGGCGCTTTCATTTCCGTGGGTAACGTCGTAGCGAAGGTGTCATTCGCTGTTCTCATTTCTTTCAACTCGGCGGTGCGGTTGTCGTTAGACGTCTTAATTTCTGTTAGCCCCGCGTCCAGGCTATTATTTGGCGCTTTCATTTCCGTGGGTAACGTCGTAGCGAAGGTGTCATTCTCTGTTCTCATTTCTTTCAACACGGCGGTGCGGTTGTCGTTAGACGCCTTAATTTCTGTTAGCCCCGCGTCCAGGCTATTATTTGGCGATTTCATTTCCGTGGGTAACGTCGTAGCGAAGGTGTCATTCGCTGTTCTCATTTCTTTCAACTCGGCGGTGCGGTTGTCGTTAGACGCCTTAATTTCTGTTAGCCCCGCGTCCAGGCTATTATTTGGCGATTTCATTTCCGTGGGTAACGTCGTAGCGAAGGTGTCATTCTCTGTTCTCATTTCTTTCAACACGGCGGTGCGGTTGTCGTTAGACGCCTTAATTTCTGTTAGCCCCGCGTCCAGGCTATTATTTGGCGATTTCATTTCCGTGGGTAACGTCGTAGCGAAGGTGTCATTCGCTGTTCTCATTTCTTTCAACTCGGCGGTGCGGTTGTCGTTGGACGCCTTAATTTCTGTTAGCCCCGCGGCCAGGCTATTATTTTGCGCTTTCATTTCCGTGGGCAACGTCGTAGCGAAGGTGTCATTCGCGGTTCTCATTTCTTTCAACTCGGCGGTGCGGTTGTCGTTAGACGTCTTAATTTCTGTTAGCTCCGCGGCCAGGCTATTATTTGGCGCTTTCATTTCCGTGGGCAACGTCGTAGCGAAGGTGTCATTCGGTGTTCTCATTTCTTTCAACTCGGCGGTGCGGTTGTCGTTAGACGTCTTAATTTCTGTTAGCTCTGCGTCCAGGCTATTATTTGGCGCTTTCATTTCCTTGGGAAACGTCGTAGCGAAGGTGTCATTCGGTGTTCTCATTTCTTTCAACTCGGCGGTGCGGTTGTCGTTAGACGTCTTAATTTCTGTTAGCTCTGCGTCCAGGCTATTATTTGGCGCTTTCATTTCCTTGGGAAACGTCGTAGCGAAGGTGTCATTCGGTGTTCTCATTTCTTTCAACTCGGCGGTGCGGTTGTCGTTAGACGTCTTAATTTCTGTTAGCTCTGCGTCCAGGCTATTATTTGGCGCTTTCATTTCCGTGGGCAACGTCGTAGCGAAGATGTCATTCGGTGTTCTCATTTCTTTCAACATGGCGGTGCGGTTGTCGTTAGACGTCTTAATTTCTGTTAGCTCCGCGTCCAGGCTATTATTTGGCGCTTTCATTTCCGTGGGCAACGTAGTAGCGAAGGTGTCATTCGCGGTTCTCATTTCTTTCAACTCGGCGGTGCGGTTGTCGTTAGACGTCTTAATTTCTTTTAGCTCTGCGTCTAGGCTATTATTTGGCGCTTTCATTTCCGTGGGCAACGTCGTAGCGAAGGTGTCATTCGCTGTTCTCATTTCTTTCAACTCGGCGGTGCGGTTGTCGTTAGATGTCTTAATTTCTGTTAGCCCCGCGGCCAGGCTATTATTTGGCGCTTTCATTTCCGTGGGCGACGTCGTTGCGAAGGTGTCATTCGCTGTTCTCATTTCTTTCAACTCGGCGGTGCGGTTGTCGTGAGACGTCTTAATTTCTGTTAGCCCCGCGGCCAGGCTATTATTTGGCGCTTTCATTTCCGTGGGCAACGTCGTAGCGAAGGTGTCATTCGCTGTTCTCATTTCTTTCAACTCGGCGGTGCGGTTGTCGTTAGACGTCTTAATTTCTGTTAGCCCCGCGGCCAGGCTATTATTTAGCGCTTTCATTTCCGTGGGCAACGTCGTAGCGAAGGTGTCATTCGCTGTTCTCATTTCTTTCAACTCGGCGGTGCGGTTGTCGTTAGACGTCTAAATTTCTGTTAGCCCCGCGGCCAGGCTATTATTTAGCGCTTTCATTTCCGTGGGCAACGTCGTAGCGAAGGTGTCATTCGCTGTTCTCATTTCTTTCAACTCGGCGGTGCGGTTTTCGTTAGACGTCTTAATTTCTGTTAGCCGCGCGTCCAGGCTATTATTTTGCGCTTTCATTTCCGTGGGCAACGTCGTAGCGAAGGTGTCATTCGCGGTTCTCATTTCTTTCAACACGGCGGTGCGGTTGTCGTTAGGCGCCTTAATTTCTGTTAGCCCCGCGTCCAGGCTATTATTTGGCGCTTTCATTTCCGTGGGCAACGTCGTAGCGAAGGTGTCATTCGCTGTTCTCATTTCTTTCAACTCGCCGGTGCGGTTGTCGTTAGACGTCTTAATTTCTGTTAGCTCCGCGGCCAAACTCTTAATTGGCGCTTTCATTTCCGTGGGCGACGTCGTAGCGAAGGTGTCATTCGCTGTTCTCATTTCTTTCAACTCGGCGGTGCGGTTGTCGTTAGACGTCTTAATTTCTGTTAGCCCCGCGGCCAGGCTATTATTTAGCGCTTTCATTTCCGTGGGCAACGTCGTAGCGAAGGTGTCATTCGCTGTTCTCATTTCTTTCAACTCGCCGGTGCGGTTGTCGTTAGACGTCTTAATTTCTGTTAGCTCCGCGGCCAAACTCTTAATTGGCGCTTTCATTTCCGTGGGCGACGTCGTAGCGAAGGTGTCATTCGCTGTTCTCATTTCTTTCAACTCGGCGGTGCGGTTGTCGTTAGACGTCTTAATTTCTGTTAGCCCCGCGGCCAGGCTATTATTTAGCGCTTTCATTTCCGTGGGCAACGTCGTAGCGAAGGTGTCATTCGCTGTTCTCATTTCTTTCAACTCGGCGGTGCGGTTGTCGTTAGACGTCTTAATTTCTGTTAGCTCCGCGGCCAGGCTATTATTTAGCGCTTTCATTTCCGTGGGCGACGTCGTAGCGAAGGTGTCATTCGCTTTTCTCATTTCTTTCAACTGGGCGGTGCGGTTGTCGTGAGACGTCTTAATTTCTGTTAGCCCCGCGGCCAGGCTATTATTTGGCGCTTTCATTTCCGTGGGCAACGTCGTAGCGAAGGTGTCATTCGCTGTTCTCATTTCTTTCAACTCGGCGGTGCGGTTGTCGTTAGACGTCTTAATTTCTGTTAGCTCCGCGTCCAGGCTATTATTTGGCGCTTTCATTTCCGTGGGCGACGTCGTAGCGAAGGTGTCATTCGCTGTTCTCATTTCTTTCAACTCGGCGGTGCGGTTGTCGTTAGACGTCTTAATTTCTGTTAGCCCCGCGGCCAGGCTATTATTTAGCGCTTTCATTTCCGTGGGCAACGTCGTAGCGAAGGTGTCATTCGCTGTTCTCATTTCTTTCAACTCGGCGGTGCGGTTGTCGTTAGACGTCTTAATTTCTGTTAGCCCCGCGGCCAGGCTATTATTTAGCGCTTTCATTTCCGTGGACAACTTCGTAGCGAAGGTGTCATTCGCTGTTCTCATTTCTTTCAACTCGGCGGTGCGGTTGTCGTTAGACGTCTTAATTTCTGTTAGCCCCGCGTCCAGGCTATTATTTGGCGCTTTCATTTCCGTGGGCGACGTCGTAGCGAAGGTGTCATTCGCTGTTCTCATTTCTTTCAACTCGGCGGTGCGGTTGTCGTTAGACGTCTTAATTTCTGTTAGCCCCGCGGCCAGGCTATTATTTAGCGCTTTCATTTCCGTGGGCAACGTCGTAGCGAAGGTGTCATTCGCTGTTCTCATTTCTTTCAACATGGCGGTGCGGTTGTCGTTAGACGTCTAAATTTCTGTTAGCCCCGCGGCCAGGCTATTATTTAGCGCTTTCATTTCCGTGGGCAACGTCGTAGCGAAGGTGTCATTCGCTGTTCTCATTTCTTTCAACTCGGCGGTGCGGTTGTCGTTAGACGTCTTAATTTCTGTTAGCCGCGCGTCCAGGCTATTATTTTGCGCTTTCATTTCCGTGGGCAACGTCGTAGCGAAGGTGTCATTCGCGGTTCTCATTTCTTTCAACACGGCGGTGCGGTTGTCGTTGGGCGCCTTAATTTCTGTTAGCCCCGCGTCCAGGCTATTATTTGGCGCTTTCATTTCCGTGGGCAACGTCGTAGCGAAGGTGTCATTTGCTGTTCTCATTTCTTTCAACATGGAGGTGCGGTTGTCGTTAGACGTCTTAATTTCTGTTAGCTCTGCGTCCAGGCTATTATTTGGCGCTTTCATTTCCGTGGGCAACGTCGTAGCGAAGGTGTCATTCGCGGTTCTCATTTCTTTCAACACGGCGGTGCGGTTGTCGTTGGGCGCCTTAATTTCTGTTAGCCCCGCGTCCAGGCTATTATTTGGCGCTTTCATTTCCGTGGACAACGTCGTAGCGAAGGTGTCATTCGGTGTTCTCATTTCTTTCAACTCGGCGGTGCGGTTGTCGTTAGACGTCTTAATTTCTGTTAGCTCTGCGTCCAGGCTATTATTTGGCGCTTTCATTTCCGTGGGCAACGTCGTAGCGAAGGTGTCACTCGCTGTTCTCATTTCTTTCAACATGGAGGTGCGGTTGTCGTTAGACGTCTTAATTTCTGTTAGCTCCGCGTCCAGGCTATTATTTAGCGCTTTCATTTCCGTGGGCAACGTCGTAGCGAAGGTGTCACTCGCTGTTCTCATTTCTTTCAACATGGAGGTGCGGTTGTCGTTAGACGTCTTAATTTCTGTTAGCTCTGAATCCAGGCTATTATTTGGCGCTTTCATTTCCGTGGGCAACGTCGTAGCGAAGGTGTCATTCGCTGTTCTCATTTCTTTCAGCTCGGCGGTGCGGTTGTCGTTAGACGTCTTAATTTCTGTTAGCTCTGCGTCCAGGCTATTATTTGGCGCCTTCATTTCCGTGGGCAACGTCATAGCGAAGGTGTCATTTGCTGTTCTCATTTCTTTCAGCTCGGCGGTGCGGTTGTCGTTAGACGTCTTAATTTCTGTTAGCTCCGCGTCCAGGCTATTATTTGGCGCTTTCATTTCCGTGGGCAACGTCGTAGCGAAGGTGTCATTCGCTGTTCTCATTTCTTTCAACTCGGCGGTGCGGTTGTCGTTAGACGTCTTAATTTCTGTTAGCTCCGCGTCCAGGCTATTATTTTGCACTTTCATTTCCGTGGGCAACGTCGTAGCGAAGGAGTCATTCGCTGTTCTCATTTCTTTCAACTCGGCGGTGCGGTTGTCGTTAGACGTCTTAATTTCTGTTAGCTCCGCGTCCAGGCTATTATTTTGCGCTTTCATTTCCGTGGGCAACGTCGTAGCGAAGGTGTCATTCGCTGTTCTCATTTCTTTCAACTCGGCGGTGCGGTTGTCGTTAGACGTCTTAATTTCTGTTAGCTCCACGTCCAGGCTATTATTTGGCGCTTTCATTTCCGTGGGCAACGTCGTAGCGAAGGTGTCATTCGCTGTTCTCATTTCTTTCAACTAGGCGGTGCGGTTGTCGTTAGACGTCTTAATTTCTGTTAGCTCCGCGTCCAGGCTATTATTTTGCGCTTTCATTTCCGTGGGCGACGTCGTAGCGAAGGTGTCATTCGCTGTTCTCATTTCTTTCAACTCGGCGGTGCGGTTGTCGTTAGACGTCTTAATTTCTGTTAGCTCCGCGTCCAGGCTATTATTTGGCGCTTTCATTTCCGTGGGCAACGTCGTAGCGAAGGTGTCATTCGCTGTTCTCATATCTTTCAACTCGGCGGTGCGGTTGTCGTTAGACGTCTTAATTTCTGTTAGCTCCACGTCCAGGCTATTATTTGGCGCTTTCATTTCCGTGGGCAACGTCGTAGCGAAGGTGTCATTCGCTGTTCTCATTTCTTTCAACTCGGCGGTGCGGTTGTCGTTAGACGTCTTAATTTCTGTTAGCTCCACGTCCAGGCTATTATTTGGCGCCTTCATTTCCGTGGGCAACGTCGTAGCGAAGGTGTCATTTGCTGTTCTCATTTCTTTCAGCTCGGCGGTGCGGTTGTCGTTAGACGTCTTAATTTCTGTTAGCTCCGCGGCCAGGCTATTATTTGGCGCCTTCATTTTCGTGGGCAACGTCGTAGCGAAGGTGTCATTCGCTGTTCTCATTTCTTTCAACATGGCGGTGCGGTTGTCGTTAGACGTCTTAATTTCTGTTAGCTCCGCGTCCAGGCTATTATTTGGCGCTTTCATTTCCGTGGGCAACGTCGTAGCGAAGGTGTCATTCGCTGTTCTCATTTCTTTCAACTCGGCGGTGCGGTTGTCGTTAGACGTCTTAATTTCTGTTAGCTCTGAGTCCAGGCTATTATTTGGCGCTTTCATTTCCGTGGGCAACGTCGTAGCGAAGGTGTCATTCGCTGTTCTCATTTCTTTCATCTCGGCGGTGCGGTTGTCGTTAGACGTCTTAATTTCTGTTAGCTCTGAGTCCAGGCTATTATTTGGCGCTTTCATTTCCGTGGGCAACGTCGTAGCGAAGGTGTCATTCGCTGTTCTCATTTCTTTCAACTCGGCGGTGCGGTTGTCGTTAGACGTCTTAATTTCTGTTAGCTCTGCGTCCAGGCTATTATTTGGCGCTTTCATTTCCGTGGGCAACGTCGTAGCGAAGGTGTCATTCGCTGTTCTCATTTCTTTCAACACGGCGGTGCGGTTGTCGTTAGACGTCTTAATTTCTGTTAGCCGCGCGTCCAGGCTATTATTTGGCGCTTTCATTTCCGTGGGTAACGTAGTAGCTAAGGTGTCATTCGCTGTTCTCATTTCTTTCAACTCGGCGGTGCGGTTGTCGTTAGACGTCTTAATTTCTGTTAGCTCCACGTCCAGGCTATTATTTGGCGCTTTCATTTCCGTGGGTAACGTAGTAGCGAAGGTGTCATTCGCTGTTCTCATTTCTTTCAACTCGGCGGTGTGGTTGTCGTTAGACGTCTTAATTTCTGTTAGCTCTGCGTCCAGGCTATTATTTTGCGCTTTCATTTCCGTGGGCAGCGTCGTAGCGAAGGTGTCATTCGCGGTTCTCATTTCTTTCAACACGGCGGTGTGGTTGTCGTTAGACGTCTTAATTTCTGTTAGCTCCACGTCCAGGCTATTATTTGGCGCTTTCATTTCCGTGGGCAACGTCGTAGCGAAGGTGTCACTCGCTGTTCTCATTTCTTTCAACTCGGCGGTGCGGTTGTCGTTAGACGTCTTAATTTCTGTTAGCTCCGCGTCCAGACTATTATTTGGCGCTTTCATTTCCGTGGGCAACGTCGTAGCGAAGGTGTCATTCGCTGTTCTCATTTCTTTCAACATGGCGGTGCGGTTGTCGTTAGACGTCTTAATTTCTGTTAGCTCTGAGTCCAGGCTATTATTTGGCGCTTTCATTTCCGTGGGCAACGTCGTAGCGAAGGTGTCATTCGCTGTTCTCATTTCATTCAACTCGGGGGTGCGGTTATCGTTAGACGTCTTAATTTCTGTTAGCTCCGCGGCCAGGCTATTATTAGGCGCCTTCATTTCCGTGGGCAACGTCGCAGCGAAGGTGTCATTCGCCGTCTTCATTTCTTTCAACTCGGCGGTGCGGTTGTCGTTAGACGTCCTAATTTCTGTTAGCTCCGCGGCCAGGCTATTATTTGGCGCTTTCATTTCCGTGGGCAACGTCGTAGAGAAGGTGTCATTCGCGGTTCTCATTTCTTTCAACTCGGCGGTGCGGTTGTCGTTAGACGTCCTAATTTCTGTTAGCTCCGCGGCCAGGCTATTATTTGGCGCTTTCATTTCCTTGGGCAACGTCGCAGCGAAGGTGTCATTCGCGGTTCTCATTTCTTTCAACATGGCGGTGCGGTTGTCGTTAGACGTCTTAATTTCTGTTAGCCCCGCGGCCAGGCTATTATTTGGCGCTTTCATTTCCGTGGGCAACGTCGTAGAGAAGGTGTCATTCGCGGTTCTCATTTCTTTCAACTCGGCGGTGCGGTTGTCGTTAGACGTCTTAATTTCTGTTAGCTCCGCGGCCAGGCTATTATTTTGCGCTTTCATTTCCGTGGGCAGCGTCGTAGCGAAGGTGTCATTCGCGGTTCTCATTTCTTTCAACTCGGCGGTGCGGTTGTCGTTAGACGTCCTAATTTCTGTTAGCTCCGCGGCCAGGCTATTATTTGGCGCTTTCATTTCCTTGGGCAACGTCGCAGCGAAGGTGTCATTCGCGGTTCTCATTTCTTTCAACATGGCGGTGCGGTTGTCGTTAGACGTCTTAATTTCTGTTAGCCCCGCGGCCAGGCTATTATTTGGCGCTTTCATTTCCGTGGGCAACGTCGTAGAGAAGGTGTCATTCGCGGTTCTCATTTCTTTCAACTCGGCGGTGCGGTTGTCGTTAGACGTCTTAATTTCTGTTAGCTCCGCGGCCAGGCTATTATTTGGCGCTTTCATTTCCGTGGGCAACGTCGTAGCGAAGGTGTCATTCGGTGTTCTCATTTCTTTCAACTCGGCGGTGCGGTTGTCGTTAGACGTCTTAATTTCTGTTAGCTCTGCGTCCGGGCTATTATTTGGCGCTTTCATTTCCGTGGGCAACGTCGTAGCGAATTTGTCATTCGCGGTTCTCATTTCTTTCAACTCGGCGGTGCGGTTGTCGTTAGACGTCTTAATTTCTGTTAGCCCCGCGTCCAGGCTATTATTTGGCGCTTTCATTTCCGTGGGCAGCGTCGTAGCGAAGGTGTCATTCGCGGTTCTCATTTCTTTCAACACGGCGGTGCGGTTGTCGTTAGACGTCTTAGTTTCTGTTAGCCGCGCGTCCAGGCTATTATTTGGCGCTTTAATTTCCGTGGGCAACGTCGTAGCGAAGGTGTCGTTCGCTGTTCTCATTTCTTTCAACTCGGCGGTGCGGTTGTCGTTAGACGTCTTAATTTCTGTTAGCCCCGCGTCCAGGCTATTATTTGGCGCTTTCATTTCCTTGGGCGACGTCGTAGCGAAGGTGTCATTCGCGGTTCTCATTTCTTTCAACTCGGCGGTGCGGTTGTCGTTAGACGTCTTAATTTCTGTTAGCCCTGCGTCCGGGCTATTATTTGGCGCTTTCATTTCCGTGGGCAACGTCGTAGCGAAGGTGTCTTTCGCTGTTCTCATTTCTTTCAACTCGGCGGTGCGGTTGTCGTTAGACGTCTTAATTTCTGTTAGCTCCACGGCCAGGCTATTATTTAGCGCTTTCATTTCCTTGGGCAACGTCGTAGCGAAGGTGTCATTCGCTGTTCTCATTTCTTTCAACATGGCGGTGCGGTTGTCGTTAGACGTCTTAATTTCTGTTAGCTCTGCGGCCAGGCTATTATTTAGCGGTTTCATTTCCGTGGGCAACGTCGTAGCGAAGGTGTCATTCGCTGTTCTCATTTCTTTCAACATGGCGGTGCGGTTGTCGTTAGACGTCTTAATTTCTGTTAGCCCTGCGTCCGGGCTATTATTTGGCGCTTTCATTTCCGTGGGCAACGTCGTAGCTAAGGTGTCATTCGCGGTTCTCATTTCTTTCAACTCGGCGGTGCGGTTGTCGTTAGACGTCTTAATTTCTGTTAGTCCCGCGTCCAGGCTATTATTTAGCGCTTTCATTTCCGTGGGCAGCGTCGTAGCGAAGGTGTCATTCGCTGTTCTCATTTCTTTCAACTCGGCGGTGCGGTTGTCGTTAGACGTCTTAATTTCTGTTAGCTGTGCGTCCAGGCTATTATTTGGCGCTTACATTTCCTTGGGCAACGTCGTAGCGAAGGTGTCATTCGCGGTTCTCATTTCTTTCAACTCGGCGGTGCGGTTGTCGTTAGACGTCTTAATTTCTGTTAGCTCCACGGCCAGGCTATTATTTAGCGCTTTCATTTCCTTGGGCAACGTCGTAGCGAAGGTGTCATTCGCTGTTCTCATTTCTTTCAACATGGCGGTGCGGTTGTCGTTAGACGTCTTAATTTCTGTTAGCTCTGCGGCCAGGCTATTATTTAGCGGTTTCATTTCCGTGGGCAACGTCCTAGCGAAGGTGTCATTCGCTTTTCTCATTTCTTTCAACATGGCGGTGCGGTTGTCATTAGACGTCTTAATTTCTGTTAGCTCTGCGGCCAGGCTATTATTTAGCGCTTTCATTTCCTTGGGCAACGTCGTAGCGAAGGTGTCATTCGCGGTTCTCATTTCTTTCAACATGGCGGTGCGGTTGTCGTTAGACGTCTTAATTTCTGTTAAACCTGCGTCCGGGCTATTATTTGGCGCTTTCATTTCCGGGGGAAACGTCGTAGCGAAGGTGTCATTCGCGGTTCTCATTTCTTTCAGCTCTTCTGGAATTTTTCCCATGCAGCATCCATCGTCGTATGTCACTCCCGACACTAATTGTGAATTTTTTGGTTCGTAAAATGAAAAGTACAATTTGCAGAAATTCAAAATAATATTTATTTCCGTAGAAACACACTTTGGTCAACCCTTGCAGTAGCAGAAATACGTAACATACGCAAATACAATCTTCGTCACTTCTGCAAAAGATTTCACTTTCAGAACGCAGCTGGAGGCACACAAATCAATTCCGATTATCTCTCTGTCTGATGAACATGCCCCGGCTTGTTTAATATCTCTACTCACTGTTACAGAAATTAAAACACGAAACATGAACCTTCCAGTCATCTAACTTTATCTGTTTCGGCAAGCTTTTGATCTCCACGCTATCCTTATGTTTCGGCAAGCTTTTTATCTGCACGCTATCCTTATGTTTCGGCAAGCTTTTTATCTCCGCGCTGCACTATGTCTCTTTGTGCGCGTCAGTCGCTGCTCCTCGCAACATGACAATATGTAAGTCATCCTGTAATTCTTTTGATGACGCGATAACTGGTACGCTGCATACTGTTCTCAGTATTTTGTTCTGTAGCGTTTGTATGGGTTTAATGTGGGTTTTTGCCCCGTATCCCCAGATCGGCACTGGGTATGTCAGAATTAGTCTAATGGATGACTTTATAGCGTTACTCCCATGTTGAGATTCAGCAAACTGCTAAGATTTATAAGCGGATATAATTTGCGCAAATGCGTACGTGTTCAATGTGTGGTCTCAAAAGTGCAACAGTTTTGTTTATCGCAAAAGGCGTGATGGAAGAAGCTGATTAGTTGCTCACCTTTGGTGACGATCTGGTAGAAATCTTGTACATGACTCGCCGCTTTGGAGCAAATGAGTCTTACCTCTTGTCGCAGTCTCGGAGTAAGGGTATTTGATATTGCAGTTGTTGGAAAATAAACAACAATTCTTCTCTTTTAAATATTGTGGGATTTATTCTACGATACAACAAGTATGTTCTGCTACAACTTTAAATAATATAGATGCTGTCCTATCACAAAGGAAGGTGTTACCCTGATAATTACCTTTTACCGATTTCACTAATACTTAAGTGCTAATACTTCTCTCTGTAATACATAAAAAGTGAAGGGAGGAGCAAACATATTTTGGAAAGCAGAATGAAGGAATATTTTAGAAATATTAGTTATAAATAGATTGTACCAAATAACCCTTTCAACTTCGAGAGTCGGACAGGAGAGTCTGAGAATATTGATCTGACTCTAAAAATCAGGATATATAGGCAATAAAATTTGTAATTGGAGAGTTTGGCAAAATCTAACTTCAAGTGATCATAATCTGATCTACTTTGATTGTAAACTAGTAGACGCTGAAGAGTAGTGTCGCGGCAACGCACATAAAAGGTTCGCGCGTAGCGATAGCGCAGCTTGTTAGACCACACAAAGCCGGCAGATAACGATAGCGCCGATAAACAACAGACGGATAGTATATCACGAAGATAAAAGACTTACCAGCCCGGACAGGATATCACGTTTGGAAGGTTCTAGTGATATCTTGATTGACAGAGAAAAAGTTGTTTCTTATTTGTTCGGGAAACCTCTCGAATTTATGAATGAGGTATATAAGAGATTTTGACACGCCAGCAGAGAGTTCTTGTAAAGACATGTAACAAGAGTGTAGTAAACAGTGGAAGTTGAGTAATCCGTTTGATATTGTCATCGACCTTGGTGATGTAATTCTGCTGCTACGCAGTGTTTCTACGCAAATAAAGAACATTTACAATTTCGGCAAATTGGACTTTAAATTCTACGAACCCACAAAGTCACAGTATACATGTAATTGTAGATAAGTGAGGAAGAACTCTGATTGGAACATATTCAGATCTAATTTTTAAATACCAACATATAGAGAGGAGGACTTAAATATTGACATGAATGCAAAACAAATAACAACGAATACTCAGAATGCAATGGGAAAATCTTTTAAGAAGATTAGAGTAAAAGTAATTATGATCGTAACTTTTGGAATGAGCATTTACAGAAATGACGAAGTCGAGTTCAGAAATCTAGAAGAGTATACCAAAGGAGTATTATTGCAGAGGAGACAAGGAGAAATTTGGAAATATGCCGACAGGTAAAAATACACCACAAAGAAGAAATAGAAAGAACGAGTATAACATCATGGGAAAATTACATGGAATATTATATGGAAGATAAAGTTTGGGGAATTCCATATAAAATAATAACAGAGAAAATAGGAGCACCTGAAGTCATTGCTATATTGGAAAAAGATGATGGTACATATACAAGGAATTGGATTCAATCTATAAACGTTCTTCTAAATAAACTTCTGCCATCGGATAGCGAGGAAGGTGAAAAGAGAGATATATAATAGTCCCTATGTAAATGATCAGGTAATATATCCCTTTGATGAAATGGAAATAAGGCTTACTATTCGAAACACGAAGAGAAAGAAGGCACCTGGAATAGACAGTATTACAACAGAAGTCATACAAAACCTAGAACTTCAAATAGGACCTATCTGACCAGGTTGATAAATGACTGTCTTATACACGGCAGAATCGCTTATTGCTGGAAGTAGGCAAATGTTACTATACCTTGTTTCACGTAAGCTTGCCCAGTATCTCTTAACGGTCACGTGACCTAATCACCTCTCATTGGTTGCTGTTGTGGTAATGACTGTCGTGCGGTAAAAATTAGTTCGTTATTTAACATGGTGATATATTGTGACTCTGTGGGTTCGTGAAATAATAAAACGAGGTTACGAAACACAAAAACTACACTTTATTCTCCTCGAAATACACTGTTGAACATTACAAAATTGCTAGAACCTCAAAACTGTTTATTTTCTCTAACAACTACTCTCAACTGTCTGTCGCGACCGGTAACGATTGGTTCCGAAGTTTTCCGAATCTCCACCGGCCATCACTTGTCATCGGCTTCGCGATTCTACCGTCAGGGTGACACTGCTCCCTCCTCAAGGCTGGTCGTCCCGAACAGCGCCTTCGTAGCGGGTCAGGCGATCCAGGTGTACCACCATCTTTCGTCGGGGCACCTTCTGGATGCGGTAGACCACGTCGTTAATCCTCTTCACCACACGGTACGGTCCTTGCCATGGCTGCTGAAGCTTCGGGCAGCGTCCCTTGGTCCGGGTCGGGCGGTACAACCGGACCAGGTCACCTTGCTGGAACCCTTGGCTGTAGGCTTGCCTGTCGTATCGGGTTTACATGCGGTCGCTCGCCTTCTGGATGTTCTGGCGAGCCATCTCGTGCATGTCGTGGAGGTGATCCACCAAGTTCTCCACATCCCTCAAGAGTGGCCCCAAATCTGCATCCGCCAGCTGCTCCCTCCTCAGGCCTGCGCAACGTTCTTTTTTTTTTTTTTTTTTTTTTTTTTTTCTTTTTTAAAATGTTGAATGAAACATCTAAATAACGGTTTGTTTGGAATATGAATGTAGAGTGATAAGTGGTAGAGAAAAAAAAAGTAGATAGCACACCAAAACCAAGATCCGAACTCAGGACCTCACTTATAATTCAGGTGTTGAGCACAAATAGGTTTATTCAGAAAAAAAGTCAAATTTAATTATATTGCTTCAGGAAATAAATTATTCCTATGTCATACATTTCTTTTCTTATGTTTAAGTAAACACTATCTAACGGCAAACATTATATTTCGACTTTGCATTGTCTTCTGAAATGTTTATATGTAAAAACTAGAACGTATTTGATGAAGGTAATGATAACTAGAAATAAGAATGTGTAGAAATTGCACATTAGTTTGTTTTACTTGTGTTGTGCAATTATGTTTTGAAATATGTTGCATGTTCTTGTGATATGCAATTACGTTTTGAAATATGTTACATGTTCTGTTCTTGTATAGTTCATATAATACTTGTTTCTGATGCTGCTGTTATTCTATAATTTTTCTATGCATCATGCATAGAAAGTTGCATTTTTACATTTCCAGTTAATTTTAAGGTCACTCATAAGTCATTTAAACTCCTATCTTATTTAAATATGTCTCGTCATTTCTTATGCATTGCCAGTTTCCTTATGCATTGCAATATTGTTAGTTTATTACAAGAAAAATAAAATGCTTTAACATATTTCAGAACTCTGCTTTTGGCAACAGTTTGTTTCTGTGACGTCATTCCATACCAACCTAAATCTATGCCATCTTTCTGTAGTTTAATCTACATTCTTATAGTAGGAATTAATTACTGTACATAAATAACATATATATATAAAAACAAAAATACAAACATTCACTATAACTAAAGAGGTAATAAGAGCAGAGAACAGTGCAAAAAACTACATATTATATAAGACATTATAAAATATTAAATTTAACCAGGCCAGCTAATCAGTGCAGGTCTAAATGAGTGACAGTTTGTCAGCTATCAAAATAAGTCTTCAGCAAATTTTCAGCAAGTTTCCTTTAAAAACCTTTTATGTTTCTGCAGCTTTTCAGTTTCAGTGGCAGGCATTGTATAAGTTAATATCTGAGGTTAAGCTATCAGGCCATAAGTAGAAGTGTTCATAATTGGTTTTATTGAGTATCCTTTATATCTTGTATAGGGGTCAGAAGTTTTGGCAACTATCCCCCTGCCAAAGGATAAAGAGAAGTGGTTATACCTGCAGCGACTTGCATGAGTACGCGGCTGTAGGGGCTGTCAAGATTTGCTCCCGGGTTCATTTCCCCCGACCCTGGGCTATAGAGCGTGTTTAATTCTCTATAGGTGAAGAGGAGTTAAATATGGATAGAGGGAAAGCGACCAAGCCACAAGATGGTACCGAAAAGGATACTTTTTTTACTCCTAGAAAGTCATTGGCAAGATCTCCGGATACTGCTTCGACTTCGAAGGAGTTGCACATTCAGGCAGAAACAAACACATAGAAATACCCATTGATGATACTGTCTTTAGATATCCAAGTGAACATGAAATAACCAAAATAATGCAAGATATGAATTCAATAATAGGTGCTGACAAGATGTCAGTAAATGGAAAGAAGGCCTTGTTCAACAATTTGACAAATATAATAGCGAGATTTGTTAGACTAAAAGAAGAGAATATAAAACTAAGAACAGAACTTTCAGTTCATAAAGAATTAACTCTAGTACAACCAATAGCTGCGAGCTATTCACAGGCCTTGTTAAAACCCAAAATACCTGGAAGTATTGATAAAATAGACAAGACAGCGAGAAGACAAAGACATACATTGTTTATTTCATCATCAAAAGGGAAAACAACAAAAGAAGTACAGGAGATTGTAAGCAAGAGCTTAAAGCCTGCAGCTGATAAAATAAAAATCAGCTATATAAAAGCAACAGATAGAACTTCAATAGTAGAGATGGAAACGAAGGAGGATATACAAAAAATTATTAACAGCAAAAACCTGAAGGAGAAAGACTTAAAAATGGAAGAGTCTAGAGAAGAAGAAATCCTCTCATCATATATGATGTATTAGCAGGACAAAAAGAAGAAGACATAAAAAGAGATATGTACTTGCAAAATTTTGATGATATGACATGGGAGGAATTCGACAAGAAGGTTGAATTAAGATTTAAAACAGGACCTAGAAACAAGGCAACGGTGCACCATGTTATGGAGTTTGACCCCATGTTAAGAAGACATATGGTTATGCAAGGAAGACTTCACATAGGCTTTCAATCATTAAGCGTGAAAAACTTTATTTCAGTTACCTGGTGCTTAAAGTGTCAAGATCTTGGGCAGGTGCCCAAATTCTGCAAAAGTGAACACAGTAAGTGTGCACATTGTGGTGAAGAGGGACACGATAGAAAAGATTGTGGGAGAAAAGACCAACAGACCTCCATGTACACTGAGGAAAAAAGTTTGTACGGAAAATAGGGAAGAGAAAAGGCAGTGTCCTACTTATTCAATGTTGAGAGATAGAATAATATCCAGAACAAACTATGGTTAATAACTCTAAGATTAGATACCAAACAAGATAGAAATAAATATTTATACAATTTTACATATAAATATGAAAATGTCAGTCATAAGATTTGGCCAAGTAAATGCAATGCGAAGCAAAATAGTAATGTTATAGTTAAGGAAATTAGCAGAAGAAAATAAACTTGACTTACTTTGTGTTCAAGAACCATACACCTTAAGAGGGAAAATCATACTGTCACCCAATTAGCGGGAAAGCACAACCAACGACAGCTGAGTAAGGGGCCAGAGGCAGCCAAGCCACACGCACCCATCAGTCTCTGTCACTAACTGAGAGGGAAGATTAGGGAAATGTCTCTTGTCGCTGGCCGCCTCTTGCCCCCCTTCCACTGCCATCTGGAACCTTCGCGGTGATTCATGGAAACTAGACGCTTCGAGAACGGCAATATTCCTATAAAAAGGGCTGCAGTGAGTGAATTGAGTCAGTCAGTCAGTTCTTGGCTAGCAGCGAAGCAGCGTCGTGCTAGTGTACGGATGAGAAGACTGTTTACGTGTGTCGGAGGAGTTTACGTAATTGCGAGTGCAAGAGAAACTGTAACGGACGAACTGGTGAATCGTAATTGTGGGCATTACGTAATCCTGTATGATTGGCAAGTGTTCAACTGTAAGTCGGTGGAAATAAAGAACATTTTTGAGTGGTGCAATTGGACTTTTCATTTCACGAACCCACAAAGTCACACTGGTGTCAGGAAGCGGGACAATTACATCACCGAACATTACGGCCATGGAATCAGCATTGGAAATGCTTTTGAGAAGATGAACGAATTAACAGCGAAGTCGGAGGCGGCAAATAACCTGGCCGTAGAGTTGAAACAAATGAAGATGGCTAACGACAACCTTACCGCCGAGTTGAAGGAAATGAAGACGGCAAATGAAAACCTCGCTGCAAAAACGGAAGCGGCAAATAACAACCTGGCCGCGGAACTGAAACAAATGAAGACGGCTAACATCACCGAGAAGATGGAAGAAATGAAGGCCGAGTTAACACAGAAATGAGAGCAGCGAACGGCAGTGTGGCCACGGAAATGAAGGCGGCGAACGAGGCTCTCGCCGCAAAGTTTGAAGAACAGTTGGCCGGCGTAAAAGAGGACGTCACAGAGTTAGGCGAGCGCGTCGAAGACCTGGCGAGCCGCGTTAATGAGCTGGAAGGAAAGGCCGACATCAGCGTCAAGTCCCTGAGCTCCATGGTGGAGGACATCGACGGCAGGAGGTTGAAAGATTTGAAGGCCGACGCACCGGGACGCGACACAACATCGGCGCGCGTCAAACCTCCGAAATATGACGGCGCGTCAACGTTTGAACTCTTCCGCCGCCAGTTCGACACAGTGGCCAAGTACAACAAACGGTCACCAGAAGAGGAGGCCACACAGTGAATAGCCAGCCTCCAGGGTCGGGCCGCGGAAGTCCTGAACGCGGTTCAGTCAACGGCGGCACCCTAGGAAATCTGGGAGGCCCTAGAGAATCGTTTCGGGAACCATCGCTTAGCCACAGCGTACCGCAGCCAGCTAAAGGCAAGGTCACAGCAGCCAGGGGAGACGCTGCAGGAGTTCGCCCTGGCAGTTAAACAACTGGCAAGCAAGGCCCTAGTCGACCTCCCACCAGAGTTCAAGTCCCGGGAAGCTGCCTACACCTTCGTTGACGGGGTACGGGACACGGAGATTCGTCAGCGCCTAATGCTCGGCGATTATAAAACCATCCACGAGGCGCTGACGGCAGCATTAAGGATGGAGGCGGCCAAAGTAACAGCTATCCCGACGGCGAGAGCGAGGAGTGTCCGCTACACCGGAGACAAGACCAGCCGAGGGACGCCGGCGAACACCTAATGGCCTGTGTTGGGGGTGTGGACAGCCCGGACACCTGCAGAGGGACTGCCCACACCAGGAAGAGCAGCCGGAAAACGAGTAAGAGCCGTTTTGGAGAGGGGCACGTCGGCGCCATCACCAACATCCCCTCCAGTGACACTGCGCACCGTCAGCCGGCGTATGGATGACAGCCTCATCGCGGACGGTTGGGTGAGAGGGAAGCCGTGCCGCGTGCTGCTGGACACCGGGGCAGCCGTGACCATCATCAGACCTGACGTGGCGAAGGGTTTGCCGACAAGGAAGCCGAGTCGACCATACCAGCTTGTCACGGCATCGGGCGAAACCTTGCCTCTGGAGAAGGAGGCCCTGCTGAAGCTGACCTTGGGATGGAGCACCGTACGTCTGTGGGTGTTCGTCGCGAAAGTGGCTGAGGAGGTGATACTGGGATTGGATGCCCTCAGGAGCCACGAGGCGACGGTCGACGTCGGCAAGAAGGTCCTGCGGCTCAACGGAGAAGAGGTTATACTACGTCAACCAGAAGAGCGCCTTGGAATTTGCAGGGTCGTCCTGAACGAAGACGTGGTTGTCCCCGCGAGGAGCGAGGTGGTGGTGACAGCGTGACTGGAGGGCCAGAAAAGCAGGAACATGATGCTGGACCAGAAGACGCCTGTACCCGGACTGTGAGTAGCCAGGGCATTGCTGCCGTGCCGAGAGGAGGTGCCAGTGAGACTGCTTAATCCAACGGACACCGATCACGACGTCCAGGCCGGGACGGAGTTGATAACGTGCGAGCCCGCGGTGAGCGTAACAGCAATCGACAAGACACAGGAGCCGGTGCCGACGCAACACTTGGGGCCCCGGCTAGAAGGCCTACTGGAGAGGGCGGCCGACCACCTGACCACAGAACAGCTGGAGAAAGTTCGACAACTGCTAAGGCGATACCAGAGCGTCTTCAAGGCGACAGTTACTACGGCCGCACGGACAAAGTGCTTCATCGCATCGACACCGGGGACGCCCGGCCTATTCGGCAGCCACACAGACGCGTTCCGCTGGCGAAGCAAGGGGCGGTACGAGACATGCTGGAGGACATGAGATCCAGGGGAGTGACTGAAGAGTCTGACAGCCCTTTGTGTTCCGCTGTAGTCTTGGTGACAAAGAAGAATGGCGAGCTGCGCCTCTGCGTAGACTACAGAAAGTTGAATACTCTCACCCGGAAGGACTGATTCCCCTTACCCCGGATTGACACCCTGGACACGCTAGCTGGTGCACAGTGGTTCTCGACCCTGGACCTGAAGTCGGGCTACTGGCAGGCAGCTCTAGGCCCAAGAGACAAGGAGAAGATCGCATTCTCGACAGGCCAAGGGCTCTGGCAGTTCACGGTTATGCCCTTTGGCCTCTGCAACGCACCAGCTACCTTCCAACGCCTCATGGAGTCAGTGATGAGAGGACTGACTTACGACGCCTGCCGGCTATACCTGGACGACATCATCATCGTCGGGAAGACTTTTGAAGACCATCTCGAGAATCTGAGTAAGGATCTACAGAGACTGCAGGCGACCAACTTGAAGCTGAACGCGAAGAAGTGCCAGCTCTTCCGCAAGGAAGTGAACTACTTGGGCCACATAGTCTCAGCAACCGGAGTGGCCACAGACCCGGAGAAGACACAGGCTGTGAGGGATTGGCCTCGCCCAAAGGATAAGAAAGAGTTGCACAGCTTCCTGGGGCTGTGCAGTTATTACCGCCGCTTCATAAAGGGGTTCTCCAACATCGCAAAACCCCTCACCCGCCTGACAGAGGAACACCGGCCTTACGTGTGGACGGAGGACGCCAAAACGCTTTCCAGCACCTAAAGATACCCTGTGCAGTGCTCCAATTTTGGGTTTCCCACAACCGGGTGGCGCCTTCATTGTGGACACCGACGCCAGCGATCATTGCATTGGATGTGTCCTATCGCAGATCCAGGAGCGGGGAGCTAGAAGAGGACCTCTGCCCACTGCTTCCCGCTATTGTAGCCAGTGGAAGGCTGCTGCTAAGCTGGCAGGCAACTCACCGGCGGTGCTGGATGCTGCTGCTGCCTGGAGGGCGTAGCGCTGTCACCAGTCCAGCTAAAAGTCTCGCAGTGGAGTGAGGAGTGGGAGTGACTGTGCTGGTAGCACCAAATACTGCAGAATTTCATCAATGGCTGGAAGGATGGTCAGCTGTGATCTGCCTGGGTGGGCAGTAGGCAGGTTATGGCAATCTGCTGGCATCTGATTGGCTTGATTGGAGTTATTCTACTGTGACTTTTGTCAGTGCTGTTTGCCATATTCTGTCCAGTTTAAGGCCTCCCTCTTTGTGATTAACCGCTTCGCCGATGGCCATTTAAACCCTGCACAGCCGGGAACGGATCCCCAATAAACAGAACAAGACATTTAAATTGTTAAATGCCGCAAAAATGCTTCATAAATAAATATTCGTATCTTCCGTATTTATTAAGTTATTTCAGGGAAACAAAAGCTGGTTTAAAGTCCATTAAAAGCTGCGGTATCATTAAAATAGAGACCCTATTAATAAAGCGTTGAAATTTCATTAATTTGTGTCACTGTACAGACAGGGTTCAAGGTTTATAGGTTTCAGTTTATGCTAACACGTAATAATAACTGTTTATATTGCGTTATACACTCTGTAAACAAAATTCCGTCAGCATCTAATTGCACAATGGAAGTTTATGTTAGCTGTCGTAACTTTTTTCTTTGCTCAGTTCATATAGTAATTTCGACTGCGTCAGAGTTCCAAGCAATTTCTTTAGCTAAAACACAGTTGAAATAGTTTCCTCAGTGCTAATCATGGCTTCAACTAATAATGTAGAAAATCAATTAGCTAGTGTAGGACGAGTGCGGGCTTCTGATATTACATCAGAAAATGTGGAAGACTTTTTGCTGTTAGACAGTGATTTGAACATTGATGGCGAGTTTTCAGATTTTGAGGGGGGTGTTGAGGATATAGGTAGCAGTGAGGAGGAAAATGACTCATTTCCGACAGGTCTTCGTGAAGAATCAACATTATGGAGGTGTCAAAATAACTCTAACACAAATAGACATACGCTCACGAGCACCTCTGGTGTACAACTGCATACTCAGCTAACTTCTGACAGCCAACCAATTGACATTTTCACAAAATTTTTTACTACTGACTTACTGTCTCTCATTGTTTCGGAAACAAATGTATATGCGAGTAGGGTGAAGGAAGACCTGATTGCTAAAGGCAATTTAGGTCCTAAGAGTAGATTGCAGAAGTGGACAGAATAACAATGAATGAGATTTACAGACTACTTGGTCTAATTATGCTCATGGGTGTTATTCGTAAAGCTACGCTAGACATGTACTGGTCTATAGATGACATGCTAGCTACCCCATTTTTTGGGAAATGCATGTCAAATAACAGGTTTACTTCCATTTTGCGCTTCCTTCATTTTACCTGCACAGAAAATGTGAATGATAAACTATCCAAAATCAGACCAGTTTTTGATCACATAATTTCAAAATTCAAAGAAAATTATGTGCCTAGTGAAAAGATCACTGTTGATGATAGCCTGATGCTTTGGAAGGGCCGTTTAGGTTGGAAACAATGCATCAAAACAAAGAGGGCCGGATTTGGCATAAAGAGTTTTGATGTATGCGAAAGTAAACCAGGATATCTTTACAATAGCTAAATATACACTGGCCAAGGGACTGATAACACCGGAGACAAAGATTTGGGGTTATCTGGTTCCATAGTAATGCACCTGATGGAATCTGTACTTGATCAGGATAGGACTGTATATTTAGATAGTTGGTACAGGTCCCCTAAATTATTCATGGTCTTACACAAAAGAAAAACAAATGCAATTGGAACAGTACTCTCAAATCGTATTTGTTTGCCAAAAGATGTGAATACGAAGGCTCTAAGAAGAGGAGAAATCCAGGTGCATCAGCTCCCACCCTTGACCTATGTTGCTTGGCAAGACAGGAGGGTTGTTACAGCATTATCCAATTGCAGCTCTAAGATTTTGATGATTGACACTGGAAAAATTGATGCTCGTAACAAAATGTCAATTTTCAAGCCCGATATTATCCAGGAATATAATATGCATATGGGTGGAGTGGATCTAGTAGATCAAGTATTACACGCATATCCCTCTTTGCAAAAAACAATCAAATGGTATAAAAAAGTATTTTTACACCAGCTAGATATAACCATACACAATTTTTTAGTAATTTGGAGAGCTCTAAACCCATGGTAGTCAATGACGTACCTGGACTTTCGTATATCAATAGCTCGCAGCCTAATTGAGCTGTATATAATTCAGAGACCTCTCCATACTGGGGGTAAAAAGTCCACCACCCCAGCACCCCTCAGACTTGAAGGAAAACATTTTCCTAAAAGGGTACCACCCTCAGCAAAAAAGTCGCGTCCCTTCAGAAAATGTTTGTTGTGCCGCAAGAAAGGTGTCCGAAAGGAAACTAGTACGATTTGCCGTGAATGTGGAGATGTGCCCTTGTGTGTTTATCCCTGTTTTGAGGTGTACCATTCAAGAAAAAACTTTTAAAGGTAAGGTTTTACTTCTTATAGAATTTATTTAAATTTACTGTAAAACATAAGGTTTAAAAGAATTATCATTAAATACGCATTAAATGCAGCATGTATGCACAGGACGTCTATACACGTCCATACCGGTTTGGGGCCTTTTAACTTGGACGTCATATGACGTCCATATCGGTGAAAAGGTTAATATTGTCTTTGTGCTTTTGTATTTCAATGACTTCACAGAATAAGGGCAAATAGTAATGGGATGTTGATTGCAGAAATTCTGTATTTTGATATTGGATGTGTTCTCCTTCGAGTATGGCATGTTTTGCAATTTCCTAACCCATACAGCAATTTATACTGTGCATATTTTCATATTCAATGATTTGTTCGGCAATTGTGAAACATGCCATAATCAAACAAAATTCCCTGCACAAGGATAAAACAGTTTTGCCACTTTTTCTATCCAGGTCTCATATCAACTAGTAGTTATAATGGTTTTTTCATTATGAATTAAATTATGAGCTTTCAAAGGTCCAACTTTAATAAAACTCTTGGCAAAAATCCTTAATGTTTATAGTTGATTTTCCTCATGAATAAAACTGTTTTGTTTTCTCAAACCTGGTTATGTATTAGAGGTCTCTGCACACTTCCTAAACTTAAACTGTGTACCATCATGAGCTAAACTATGTTGTTTTAAATTGAATGATGTAGTAAAACTTATATCACACTTCTCACATTGAAATCATTTTCCTTCATGAATTAAAGTATGCTTTTTTAAGCTTGATGATTTACTGAAGGTCTTATCACACTTCTCACATTTAAACCGTGTTCCCTCATGAATTAGATTGTGTGCTTTTAAATGTGCCAATGTACTAAAGCTCTTACCACACTTCTCGCATTTAAATCGTATTCCTTCATGAATTAAGCTATGTACTTTCAAGTCATTTGATGTGCCATAACTCTTATCACATTTCTCACATTTAAACCGTATTCCATCATGAATTAGATTGTGTGTTTTTAAATGTCCCAATGTACTAAAGCTCTTATCACATTTCTCACATTTAAACCGTATTCCCTCATGAATTAAATTGTGTGTTTTCAAATTTGATGATGAAGAGAAGCTCTTATTACACTTCTCACATTTAAACTGTACTCCCTCATGAATTAATCTATGTTTCCTCAAATTTGATGATGATGTAAAGCTCTTGTCACATTTCTCACATTTAAACTGTACTCCCTCATGAATTAAACTATGAGCTTTCAAACTTGATGATGAAGTAAAGCTCTTATCACATTTCTCACATTTAAACCGTATTCCATCATGAATTAGATTGTGTGTTTTTAAATGTCCCAATGTACTAAAGCTCTTATTACATTTCTCACATTTAAACCGTATTCCCTCATGAATTAAATTGTGTGTTTTCAAATTTGATGATGAAGAGAAGCTCTTATTACACTTCTCACATTTAAACTGTACTCCCTCATGAATTAATCTATGTTTCCTCAAATTTGATGATGATGTAAAGCTCTTGTCACATTTCTCACATTTAAACTGTACTCCCTCATGAATTAAACTATGAGCTTTCAAACTTGATGATGAAGTAAAGCTCTTATCACATTTCTCACATTTAAACCGTATTCCATCATGAATTAAAGTATGCATTTTCAATTTTGATGATGTACTAAAGCTCTTATCACATTTATCACATTTAAAACGTTTTCCCTCATGAGTTAAACTATGAACTCTCAAACCTGATGATGAAGCAAACCTCTTGTCACACTTCTCGCATTTAAACAGTACTCCCTCATGAATTAAACTATGTTTTCTCAAACCCGATGATGTAGTGAAGCTCTTATCACATTTCTCACATTTAAACTGTATTCCATCATGAAGTAGACTATGCATTCTCAAGTTTGATGATGTACTAAAGCTTTTATCACACTTCTCACATTCAAACCGTATTCCCTCATGAATTAGATTGTGTGTTCTCAAAAATGATGATCTAGTAAAGCTTTTATCACACTTCTCACATTGAAAACGTTTTCCCTCGTGAATTAAAGTATGTACTTTCAAAGATGCTGATGTAGTGAAGCTCTTGTCACACTTCTCACATTTAAACTGTATTCCCTCATGAATTAAACTATGTTTCTTCAATTCTGCTGATGTATTAAAGCTCTTGTCACAGTTCTCACATTCAAACCGTATTCCCTCATGAATTAAACTATGAATTCTCAAACTTGAAGATGTAGTGAAGCTCTTATCACATTTCTCACATTTAAACTGTACTCCCTCATGAATTATTCTATGTTCTTTCACTTTTGATGATGTACTAAAGCTCTTATCACACTTCTCACATTTAAACCGTATTCCCTCATGAATTAAACTATGTGTTCTCAAATTTGATGACGAAGTGAAGCTCTTATCACATTTCTCACATTTAAACTGTATTCCCTCATGAAGTCGACTATGCATTCTCAAGTTTGATGATGTACTGAAGCTTTTATCACACTTCTCACACTTAAACCGTACTCCCTCATGAATTAAATTGTGTGCTTTCAAATGTGATGATGTACTAAAGCTTTTATCACACTTCTCGCATTGAAAACGTTTTTCCTTATGATTTAAAATATGTCTTCTTAAATTTGATTTTGTAAAGAAGTCCTTATCACAAATGTTACACATGTGTTTCCTTTTGTTTTTATGATTTGCAATGTGAATTTGTAAAGATGATGTTGCATTGAATTCACACCCATGTAATGTTCCGTAGTTCACATTGTTTCCGTTATCACCTGTGAGAGTTGCACTTGTGCTGCCATGACAAGGGCTGCTAGCTTTTACCACATTTTTATCTACATCCGCAGTAACAAAGCCTGATTCAAAGTTCCACACAGATCCTGTATCCAATCTGAAATAAGAAAAGTAATAAATTATGCAGTACTGAGACACAGAAGGTAATAAAAGGTTAAACAAAGTATATCAATAGAATTTAACACAAAATCAATTAGTGGGTACCAGAGCTTGACTCAAATTAAATTGGTGAAGTGTATAAAATCTAAGCTTGACTGCAAGACTAATCTAAGTATCCAAATACAGCTTCAGAAATTAGTTCCTCAAAAAGTAAAAATGTAAGTGATGGAGTGTTAAAAGCAACTACAAATATTTTTTTAAAAAAACATAATGATTTAGATTAATCTGTTCCAGTCATACTTAAGATGATCTGTTTAAGCAAAACCACATGACAAGGGAACACCTCATTGGTTAGTGGGCATAATACATCTTATTCACCTTATAGCTTGTTTGGTTTAAGTTGTCTCATGGCTAAAGAGAGCGCTGTTACTCACCCCACTATCTCTGTTGTTATGAAGAAGACCAGAAAAGCTCAACACCTTCCATACAGTCAGTTGTGTACTGTAAATACCAGCAGATATCTTATCCTCTGCCATTTCTTTGTCTTCATCTGAGTCTATTTCTTCTAAATTAATAATAAAACTGTTCAATACTTTAGTTAATTGATGGAAATTAATCATTTCTTAACACTAGCCGTATATAGGCTAAGGTCGTTGATAGATAGTCAATGTGAAAAATTCAATGCCATCACTGGGAATTGAACCACGTATCTCCTGGTTTCCGTCCAGTCGCTCTAAGCCATTGAGCTACCATGGCCAATGTGCCATCCTGACATTAAATTCTCCATTTGACTCGCGTATTTCCCCGGTAGACCGCTAGGGACTCTCGCATCTGAGATACACCGTTTGTGCCAACTTACTATCTTAAGTACTTGAGTCCCAGGCTTCATCATTTAACTCTTATTATTTTAGTTAATTGGTGGAAATTAATAATTTCTTCACACTAGCCATATATAGGCTCAGGTTTTTGACAGATAGAGTCAACATGAAAAATTCAATGCTATGGCCGAGATTTGAACCACGGATCTCCTGGTTTCCGTCCAGTCGCTCTAACCCATTGAGCTACCATGGCCAACGTGCCATCCTGACATTAAATTCTCCATTTGACTAGTATATTTCCCCGATAGACCACTAGGGGCTCTCACATTCGAGATACACTATTTGTGACGACTTGTTATCGTAAGTGCTGAAGTCCCAGGCTTCATCATTTAACTCTTATTATTTTAGTTAATTGATGGAAACTATTCATTTCTTCACACTAGCTGTATATACGCTAAGGTTGTTGATAGATATATATAGCTAGTGTGAAGAAATAATTAACTTCCATCAATTAACTAAAATAATAAGAGTTAAATGATGATAGTAAAACTGTTCAATACTTCTTCCATAAGAGCATCTTTCTTATATCTTACAAAAACTATCATGGCAATTTTCTAATTTTCAGAATCAATTTGCTCCACTGCAGCTGCAAACAATTCCTCCATATAGCAAATTTTAGTTTATTTCATGTTTTGCAACATCACTTTTTATTTGCCCCCAAATCAGTTCAATTAGATTTAAGCCCTAGTGGTATGGAGGCAGTGTGTGTATACTGTACAGCAATTTGGTGTACTTAATACATTTTGAATTTATATATAAAATATAATAATTTTTAACCTAAAAGTTCACTTATCTTATAAGAAATGACGAAACTTTTCCTATAAATAGAACAGGATCGCGATTTCATGAAAATTCTTCCACATCGTCAGCCAGAATCGGTATGTGATGTGGAAGAATTTTCACGAATTTGCGATTTTGTTCAATTTATAAGAAGAGATTACAGGAGGCGGTGAGAAAAGCTTTTAATAGTATTATTCAGTGTCATTAAAAGTGTAATATTTCACAACCAGCTGAGCCTGTAAGTAATTTTCACTTATAGAAGTCATCACTAAACCTTCAACTTGAAGTGTAAATGTTAGGGACTTCGTACGTTGCATAAAATGCATTATTTATTATATACTTAATTTCATTTGGTTAGCTCTCTTCAAAACATTACTGCTATGTTAGAGAAGCAGAATGTCAGTTGTCTGCAATGCAGACTGACTTTTTTCTAGTTGCCAACATCATGCAATCTAATCAACAAGAACAAATCTTATCAAGTACACATTCTATCAATCTTGTGGACACTGCTACTACATCTCGTTCAGTCTTACATTCACCCAAGTAAGTTCACAAACGCCCGTTCAAAGAACTGAACCAAGATGACACATCCACGTCAAATAATGGTTTTTTCATTCCAAGCAAAAAACAAACAGTGTTGGCCTCGGCTATAAATTCTAAATACATTGTGGATTTAACCAACATACACAAAATTTCAAATTTTTCTTGAAATCATATTTAATTAATAATGTTTTTTATTCACTTGACGAATTTCTAAACTAAGACTACCACTTCAGAATTTATCGTTTGAGTGCTAGTTTCTTATTTTACAATACTTATGACTAAAACCTAGACATTGTATTAGGTGTGCAAGACATTATACATTTAGAATAACATCACCTAAGTTTTAGTTTCTTCTAATATCTGTATATATATCAAAATAACCAGCAACTTTAATTGTATATAATTGACGACTTGCCTGTTTTCAACAATGCTTGTAAAAGTATTATTATTATTATTATTATTATTATTATTATTATTATTATTATTATTATTATTATTATTATTATTATTATTATTATTATTATTATTATTATTATTATTATTATTATTATTATTATTATTATTATTATTATTATTATTATTATTATTATTATTATTATTATTATTATTATTATTATTATTATTATTATTATTATTATTATTATTATTATTATTATTATTATTATTATTATTATTATTATTATTATTATTATTATTATTATTATTATTATTATTATTATTATTATTATTATTATTATTATTATTATTATTATTATTATTATTATTATTATTATTATTATTATTATTATTATTATTATTATTATTATTATTATTATTATTATTATTATTATTATTATTATTATTATTATTATTATTATTATTATTATTATTATTATTATTATTATTATTATTATTATTATTATTATTATTATTATTATTATTATTATTATTATTATTATTATTATTATTATTATTATTATTATTATTATTATTATTATTTATTATTATTATTTATTATTATTATTATTAATTATTATTTATTATTATTATTATTAATTATTATTTATTATTATTATTATTATTATTATTATTATTATTATTATTATTATTATTATTATTATTATTATTATTATTATTATTATTATTATTATTGTTGTTGTTGTTGTTAGTGTGTATGGATTTATTAAAGCAAGTTAGTATTCTATTTATATCACACAACCTGTATAGCTGTGTTCTTAAACTGTATAAATTCATATGACGTGGTTCTTTTGTGTATTTAACACTATACTGAACTGAAAATAAATAAATAAATAAATAAATAAAAAACAATAAATTTTCCCCTTTGGAAACAATGAAGGAAGGTGACGACTCAGCTGCTGAAGTCAATTCCTCTGCAGCTCCTAAAATCAGGATTCCACCTATATTTCTCCATGAAGATAACAATTATCAGCAGATCCGAGATATAGGTGCTATTGTAAAAGACAGTTATTCAACACAACAACAAAATAAAGTTCTTAAGATAAACACAACTTCTGTTAACGACTTCCAAGCCCTTACAAAATTCCTGGATGAATCAAAGCTCCCTTTTCATACTTTCTGGGATCCAAATTCCAAAAAACTTGAAGTTATATTGAGAAATATTCCTCACTCCCTTAAAAACGATGACATAATTACAGAATTAACCACTCTGAAGCTACCAGTGACAAAAGTTACCAGGCTGTTCTACAAAGATCGACAACCTATTCCCATGTGTGCTGTAGAATTACAAAACAATGAGCAAGGAAAGAAGATCTTTGAAGTTAAACACATTCAGCATGCTTTAATAAAAGTTGAGTACTGTAAGAAACCCACAAGCATCCCACAATGTACATGATGCCAGCACTACGGGCATACTGAAAGCTTTTGTCGCCTTAAACCTCGATGTGTGAACTGTACCTCTAATCATCATTTCTCTGAATACCCAAGAAACAAAGACACTCAGCCTCCCTGCGTGAACTGCGGAGAAGCACATCTGAGAAATCCAGTGCAAAAGTACCCGAGCGCGTAACAACACCTGCACCTCCAAAGCTAAACGTGGAAAATTTCCCGAAGTTGACACCAACTTCTCCCTCTTCTCCTCCTGAAACTCCTCGTTCTGTCCCCTGTTCTGTCCCTCTAGAAGACAAAAGTTTCCTGCATTCTACTCAACAACAATCAACACAATATTCTTCTTCTGATAAAGTTATAAATTTTGAAATCCCGGCATTAAATGGAATATTAAAACTTAGTGCCTCAAACACTAGATGGCAGAGTGATCGGAGCTCTGTAGTAGTGGAAGAAGAGGAATGTTCATTTAGTCACCAAACAGCTGAGGATGACATCGAATGATCTTGAAAACGTTTCAATTTACAAAACAACAAGTAAGTGAAGTTTGAGTGTAAACATAGTGACTCATAAATCAAACTCAAATATGAAGAATACTTCACTGTTAATAATGCTTCTGCTTTTAATATTTTAAACAATTCCTCACTTATCACAGTAGAACTGGCTCCAGTATCAATTAAGGCTGTATATTCTTTGTCCCATAGGTAAATAATTATCTGAGGTGGATTAACTAATTCCTTATTTTTCTGCGAGAGAGTGAGCTTATTTCCATTTTTATATTCAATTTTCAATTTGCCCAGTGTCATTCTCACCGCACCACTTTCCAGAGCACAAAATGATTTTGTTTTTAGTTTTCCTTCTCCCTGTGATTATTACTTTCATTGTTGGTTAAGTTGGTACTATCGTTTATATTCACATCATTCTCTGTGCTTTGTGTATTTTCTACGCTTTCATTTTCATTGGTTCTTTCAAATCTGGAACCCCTAAGATCACTTTGATTTGCAATAAATAGACTATTACCTCTACCCCTATTAAAGTTACTTATTCGTTGATTGTTTCCACAATAAACTCTTACATGGTTTATTTGGTCATTTCTTCCAATTCTTGTTGACTGATTGTTATGATAATTCCTTTGCAAATTATTTTGAACTCCCTTCCCTGTTTTGGGAATTACAGATTCATATATTCGTCTAGGATCATAGCCTCTTCCTTCAAATCTTTGATTTCTTAAGGGTGCCCTGCCCCAATTTAAACTCGTCCTATTATTCCTAGTATTTGTAGGTTGTGATTCCTGCTGATTCCTTCCTCGCTCAATATGGACGTTATTATGGTTACCATCACACGATGTTGTATCATTAATGAGGTTATGTGCTTCAAATTCGGATAATAACTCAATCATATCAGAGAAATCGATAGGCTTAGCCACAATTAAATGATTTCTGATATGTGGTGGATAATGACGTATTAGCATGTTGACAATTTCTGTCTCAGAAATTTTGGGATTAATCAACTTACTTTTGTTTCAATTACTTTCTTGGAAGTGTTGAAAACAGTGTTGTTATGATAAATTAACTTTAAAGAGAGTCGATTAAAGACACTAGACAACACTTACAACATCCCTTGGATGTTCAAACTCTGGCAACGATATGTAGATGACTTCTTTGCAATAGTACAAAAAAAAAAAACACATCAGTGATGCACTAAAACTTTTAAATATCCAAGAAAAAAGCATCAAATTCACTGTAGAAATAGAAAAAGACGAGCATTTACCATTTTTGGATCTAAAAATAATGAGGAATAAAAACAGACTAAACTTTGGCATTTACAGAAAACCAACACAGACAGACAACTACATAAAAGCTAATGGCTACAACCCAAGATCCCACAAACAGGCAATCTTCAATAGTTTAGCACACAGACTGGTAAACATCCCTCTCACAGCAGAAGAATACAAAACAGAATACAACAAAATAATTGAAATAGCACAAAAAAATAACTTTCCCAAATCATTAGTGGACAAAAAAGTGAGCTTAGCAAAAAAGAAGAAGCTACTAAAGGAAACCACAACTCTCTCATCTACAGAAACTAATATGATTTTCAAAAAATTCACTTACCATCCATGGGCCTATGATAAATTCAAAAAAGTCTTCAAAAAACAAAATATTCAACTAGCACCAGTCAACCATTTCTCCTTAAAAAACCTAATTTGCTCAAACATCAAAGATGCCATTCCATCAAACAAAAAATCTGGTATATATCAAATTGAATGCAATGACTGTAGTCAAATTTATATTGGAAAAACAAAAAGAAATTTAGAAACAAGAGCAAAGGAACACTTTAGAAACATAAAATATAAACAATTAGAAAAATCAGCAGTTGCCACACATTTTTGGGAAAAAAACCACAACATAAATCCAGAACCAAAACTACTGAAACATACATCAGGAAAACAAGAACTATCCACATGGGAACAAATCTTCATTTCAAAAAATAGGAACAAAGTATTCAATTTCGACATCCCCCAGAAGGATTTGTTCAGCAAGTTCCTTGAGCCGCCACCAGAGGAGACCTGTGACAAGGTATCGTCAGCTACACCAACGAGAATCAGTCGAGAGCCGGCCGATGATAGAGGCAAAGCCTCTGAAACTAGTTCCGGAAAAATTTAAAAGTAAGTGTTGTCTAGTGTCTTTAATCGACTCTCTTTAAAGTTAATTTACTTTTGTTTGCTAATTTTAAGAAATATTCGGTCATAGAAATCCCTTTTCTAAACTCAAACCTACCCGTTGCTAACTCAACTTTTATTCTTCTTTGTCTCTCCGGTCCCCAAAATCGATTTATAAACAGATTTTTAAAAGTGCTGTATGTTTCATGTGAAGCCAAGGTTAACCTCAACCACTCAAGAGTATTTTTCTTCAAACAGCGTTTTACTATCACCATCCGAAATTCATTCGGAATTCTCTTAATACGGAAGTATTCTTCCAGTTCTCTAATAAATACTTTTGGATTATCACCTGATTCCTCATCAAAACTTGGTGGACTAATATCATTTAGTGAATCATGTACACATTCATTTTGACCTAGACTGTGAAACTGTGTGTGTGAGGACATGTTTTGTGTGTTTCTGTTATAATTAATATCATTATCTGGACTCACATACTTACTACATTCACTTACTACATCACCAGACTTCTGATGATTGCTTAATTCACCTGGTAAGTCACAATCATTTATATTTCTAATTCTAGGCATTTCTTTCACATTATTTACTTTACTAGCCTGTAATGCAATCACAACTAGTGTCAATTTTCCTAAGTTATCCTGCTCTTTTTCAAAAATTTTTCACCTCTTTAATTTGCAAAACTACTTCTTCTTTCGCTTTACTTATCTCATCAAGTTGTAACTTTATTTCCTCTTGGTGTGTCTTACTTTCATCATGTTGTAATTGCATTTCAGAACAAATTACATTGATTCTTTGTTCTACTTTATCTCCTAATTCTTCCCTTTGTTTTTGTGTTATTTCTGCCTGTTGTATCCTAAATGTTTCTCTTTGTTTAATTCCATTCTTATTTCTTGTTTCACAATGTCCTGACCTAACCTAGTTTCCTGAATTATTTCTCTTAATTCCATAATTTCCTGTATATTTTCATTCTTATTCTGTTCTATTGTTTGCAATAACCTTTCCATATTCTCTTTACATTCTTTTCTTCCCTCTCTTAATTTCTTGTGCTATCTCACCTTTCAATTCCAGTTTTAACTTTTGTGACAAACTAACCTCTAAATTGCTCATACTTTCTGCCAATTCTTGTCTTACATTAACATCTAAATTGCACATACTTTGTTTCAAATCTTTAATATTGTCTTTATTCTGAGCTAATTCTTCCCTCAATTCATTTATATTTTGTTTAAGATCTTGTTTTAATTCTGATTTTACATCACTCAACTCTGATTTTACATTACTCAACTCTGATATTACATCTCCTAGTTTAGCAGCTAAATTACTCAACATTTTCATTATCCTTTCTAACATTCACTCGTTATCTTTACTTAAAGCTACATCTTCCCTACTCATTCCTACACCATCACTAGCTTCTCCCTCCACTATTATTTCTTTTCTACTCGCCATCTTTTTAACTATTTTCTGATTTCTTAGCAACATAAATTTACTACTACTATTTTTTTTTTTTTAATTTCACTCACTTTAAACCAGTTTTCTTTTTCTTCTCTCTTCTTTCTCCTTTCTTTTTATATTCTCACGTAGCTGTACGAGGTTTTAATCTCCACTCTTCTTTATCCTATTCGGCCACACGTTGCGGCACCATTTGTGACAAGAATTTGGGACTATTCGTCGTTAATTTATCTCCATCTTCATCAGCCACATGTTCGGGCGCGATTTGGTATGGGATTTCTATATTTGAGATGGGATGCACGTTGACTTTTCAAAGACCCACATCGAGAAGCCAGATGCAACAGGGTTAATTCGTTATATTTTGAGTTATTAATTTTTAGATGAGTCGTATTCATTACACATCTGCTTCACTTTCGTACCTATTTTGAGGACATGTTTCGCAAATCATCGTTTGCATCTTCGGCTCATATGCGACTAAAGGTTGATCCAGTGGTGTGGGTAATTCTGGAGTTGTTGCTGCCATCTGTTGATTTAGTGATGAACTTAAATGTGGGATTCTCTTCTGGCGGGATTTCAAAGTTCATTAGTTGGTTTTTATGCTTTTCTATGTATATTCTCTCCCATATGACGAGTTCACTATGTTTTTGTACGTATTTTAGTAATTCGGTGCTATCTTCAATTTCATGATTTTCAGACCAGAAATGAGCTGCTATTGCGGACTTATGAATATTTTTGTATCTTAAGTGCCTGAAGTGTTCTTTCTTTCTAGTGCCTATGTTTCTTTTTGTCCTCCTTATGTAAATTTTTTCACAGTCTTTACACTTAATCTTGTAAATGCCTGACTTCTTATCAGTATTATTACTGTGAAGTAGGTTTTTAATGTTGTAATTGTTTTTTGGTGCCAATGTTATATTGTATTTCTTGAATATTTTTTGGAACTTTTTTGTGGCCCAGGGGTGGTAAGTAAATTTAGCAAATCTAATTTCTTGTTTTATTGGTGTGAGAGCTGTGATCTGTTTTAATCTCTTTTGAAGTTTGAATAATTTTAGTTTTTTATCTACAAGGTTTTTCCCATATCCATTTTTAATTGCAGTTTTTAAGATTTGATGGTATTCGTTTTGATATTCTTGCTGGCTGAGGGGTAGAAGAGAATCCCACATTTAAGTTCATCACTAAATCAACAGATGGCAGCAACAACTCCAGAATTACCCACACCACTGGATCAAGCTTTAGTCGCATAAGAGCCGAAGATGCAAACGATGATTTGCGAAACATGTCCTCAAAATAGGTACGAAAGTGAAGCAGATGTGTAATAAATACGACTCATCTAAAAATTAATAATTATTTCGCTTCACTGTGGTGTTCCAATACAGTTAAATCTCGATATATTTTGAGTTGTTTCTTGATTATTGTGTTTGATTAAATAAGAGTCATGAGAATCTTGATTTCAAGGCGTGGTTCGGAATAAAGTCTAGGAGAAGTCAAATTTTTTTAACTATTTAATTGTATTATTTAGATTACATTTTACTTGAACTTCCTTTCCCAGTCTCTTCCAACATATCAATAAATTCTTACTTTGTTATATTTAAACAGATTCAAACTATTACTTAAATGTTCTTGATCTTGCACCACTATTACACTCACCATTACAAAACATCTCTCTATCAAGATTATTGATTTTTTGTAACTATCATTACTCCTATCTTAATTTTGTGATTGGCCGATTTGATTCCACGTCACAACATTACGTCATACAATTATTACTACGGCCAATCACATAATTACATATATTTTTATTTTTTAAATTACTACATAGATTTACATAATCATTTTTTTATAAATTTATAAACTTTTCATACCTTATATATAACTCAAAACTACTGTTGCAATGTTACAGAATTAAAATTTATTTTTAATCATATACTATTTCTTTTATTTTAAAAAGCTTTCACCACAAGCACTGACCAATCAGGTGTAGTTTCCAGAATGCAGGCTGTAGTGCAGACAATGAATTATCATTCTGACATTTTGCTCATAGCTTTGTTGGGCATCTTCAGAGATGTCTCAGATCTGGTTTACATCTCGACTTGCAACTCTTATTCACATACTTTCCTGTGATATATACGGTATTAGGGGTATGAGTGCACAGATCTTTCATCTATCTTGAAAAACAAAGGAGGTAACTGAAAGTTAAGTAAAAAATGAAGCTAGCTACAGTGAAGCAATAAATATTACACAAATACAACTATTTCTAACCGAACATTACCTGCACAGTCTGGCAACAAAGTAATATTTCAGAACTTAATGCTATTGTTTTGTTTTGTAATCAGGCATGCATTCACACCTCCAATGGGTGAATGTCTAAACTAGGTCAGTGCCTGAAAGCTGGTTCGCCACGTACCTTTGTGTTTATCAACTACTGCCCGTAGCAAGGGGTGGGGTGGTTTTTTTTTAAGTTATTCAATTGTATTCACAAGACCTACACTTATGAGTCTATGCACAAGATGAAGAAGGATAACAAATCAAATGTTAGTTATGGAAATATTTCATTTAGGTGTATCCTGAAAATTAAATCAAAGCCACAAAGACTTTTTGAATTCATCAAAGGCCCTTGGGTGGTAAGTGAATTTTTTAAATGTAATTTTAGTTTCTGTAGCTGAGAAAGTTCATTTTTTTGTCTACTAATGTTTTGGGAAAGTCATTTTTTGTGCTATTTCAGTTATTATTGTTTTCTTTCCTACTTTCTTTATTTTTTTTCCATGTGCTGTTTTGTATTCTTCTGCTGTGAGAGTGATGTTGACCAGTCTGTGTTAAAGTATTGAAGATTGCCTGTTTGTGGCATCTTGGAAATTAAATGTGTAGTGTTTAACACCCGCTTTTACTACATACGGCACCGCAGGCGATGACACTGATGATACATGAGATGAAGATGGAGCAATGGTGGAATGAGATGGCGGGGGAAACCAGAGATCCTGGAGAAAACCCGCCCTAGCGCCGTGTTGTCCACCACAAATCTCACTTTGTGGGTTGTAGCCATTAGCTCCTATGTAGTTGTTTGTCTGTGGTGATTTTCTATAAATGCCAAAGTATATTTTGTTTTTATTTCTGATTATTTTTAGATAAAAAAAATGCTAAATACTCGTATATTTCTACAGTGGACTTTATACTTTTTCTTGGATGTTTAAAAGTATAAGTGCATCGCTGATGTGTTTTTTTTTTTTTTTTTTTGGTACTACTGCAAAGATGTCATCTACATAGCACTGCCAGAGTTTGAACGTCCAAGGGAAACCTTTGGTGATCCTTATTCTAATGCACTCATGCACAGATCAGCCAGGAAGGCTGATAGGGGGTTGCCCATTGCTAAACCTGAAGTTTGATGGAAATATTTTGTTTGAAACTGGAAGAAATTTTGTTCTATACATAACTGAGGAGCGTTTATTCAAAACTCGATAGATGCAAAATTTTATGAAATTGAGTTATATATAGAATCGGCATAATTTTCACCTTCTGCACCGTACTGTGAAATCAGATTTTGCAGAATTCATTCATGTCCTGTGTAGAAGGTAGGGAATATTAGCAGTTTTTTCAAAACTCGACAGATGCACTTGCTCAGTTAAAGCAAAAGTCAATAGATGCAACTTTATGATTTTATGATCCAGCATGTATCAACCTCAATTCTATGAAATGCATGTGGGTATTGACTGCCATCTCACTGTTGCGATTCTTGGAATTCTCAATCATTTCTAGAAGCTTTGTACACTGCTGCACCATTGGCAACAGCTACGAACTCAAGTTGTGCTCTTGGATTTCACATTCATTTCTGAAAGCTTTGTTTTATTAACATGGCATTTTTATTCTTAGTTGAGACAGTGCACTCTACTTATCCACAATGGACAGGAGCTCAGATTGTAAAACTGTACCAGTCGTAGAATGCACGGGAGGTAGGAATTGCAAAAAGGAAGGGAAATCAAAATGAAAGTTAAGGAAAGCTCGTACTCCAGCACTTTCTTGTTCACATTTCTGCTACTATAAAGCAAGACATAAAGAAGCACAAATGTAGAGAAAGACGCTATGGAAGAGCAAAATCAAGGAGAGGATATGTACCTCCAGAACTTACTATCAGAAAAAATGTGGACCAACTTTGGCAACGAAAGAAGATTAAGAGATCTACCAGTCTGCTCATTGTCAAAATATAAATACATATTTTACAACTTCTTCAATCTTTCATTCCGTACACCACACACTGACATGCTCAACCTGCAAAATGGTACTGATGACGATTAAGACAAAGGCAGATGTGGAAAAGAAATCCGAACTAAGAACCATGTATAGACTTAACTAGCTCTGTTCGAAAAGGTTTTATCAGCTACTGAAGGAGGAAAACAACTGGGCAATCACTATTTGTTTTGATATGCAGCAGAATCGACCAGTGCCTAACCTTTCTGATAGCAAAGTATTCTATGCAAGGCAGGTGTGGTTGTATAATCTACGCATGATTCCATCTAAAATCCGGAACAAAGATGACATTTCCTTGTATAAATGGTTGGAAATTGAATCTGCTAAAAGCTGCAACAAGGTTACCTCAGCTTTACACCACTTCTCGTTGGAAATGAAAGTAAGAATGTCCACCAACGCTGCTTCTACCATTCATTTATTTTCAGACTGTTGCTCTAGTCAGAACAAGAATAGTGTGATGATCATGCTTACTGCTTTCCTGGAGAAGAGTAAAACGTTTTCTCGCATTTCACATATCTACCCAATATGTGGGCACAGTTATATGCCTCCTGATAGAGTTTTTGACAGAATCGAAAAAGAGTTAAGAAAAAAAAAAAAAGACAATATCTTGAGTCCTGATGAGTATCAAACTCACGGCTCTGTGAAAGTGTTGCTCAGACTCTTAAATTAAGGACATGAAAGAAAGTGCAAAACAAACACTACAGTCAAAGCTTTCTTTTAAAATGAATACCCAGCAAACCATAACATATTCCAAGCAATCAAAGGAAGACCATAAAGAAGTTCAAAATACGTATTCTGCTTTGCCTGTGGAGGTGGATGTGATAAAACCATGCAGCAAGTCCTGCAGCGAATACCTGCTTTGACCTCAAAATGTTCCCAAAATTAATAGGGAGCAAAGAAAAGGAACAGGATGTTCAAAATCTAGCTAATTTTTTTGAAATTCCAGAAACTGCAAAAGAATTTTATAAAGGTGTAGTAGAGGATACTAATAAATGTTAAAGCTTACATATTCATATTGTTTGAAATTTCTTTGTATTCAATATGTTTATTATATAAATAAAACAAAATATTATATGTTGTTGTTGTTGACTAATGGCACTGGGGATTAGTTGATTTGCATCATTTTCCCTCTAGCTTCCCAATATAAAGCCTGTAGGTTCCCACTTTTGAGACCATTGCATTTGTCCAAATGGTGTTTGTTCATGATGACATCCTCTTTACAGATAGTACATTTGGGTGTAGGTATGCAGTGTATTTTATAAAGGTGTTCTGCAAGACAATCATGGCCAGTTTCCATTCTAAATAGGGCCACTGCAGTTTTTTTTTGGTAGTTTTTGTATGTCAGTTTTGTCTCCAATGTTCTTATAATTCTTGTCTTTTAGTTTATCTTCTTCATATTTATGAATAAGTACATATTTATGAATTATTATTATTATTACTATTAATGTTCATTCATTATATAACATATTTATTAATCTCTGTATATGCTCTGTAAAATTTGTAAGTCTTGGTGTATGTAACTAACTAATCATTTACAATACTGTGATATGTAAACTTTTTGGACGACACTTGAAACATGTATTTCATGTCTATAAGTGAATAAACCATTATTATTATTCATCAAGTCTCTGCTGTCTTTTAAAATGTAGCTTAATGTTGTTTAATTGTTTATTAATTTCAGTTTGTCTTACGGGTTTTATATTTTGAATTGCACCTTTTTTTGCTAGTTGGTCAGCATGTTCATTACCTAAAAGTCCAACTTGGCCTGGAATCCATTGCAGGGTGACATGGTTTCTTGATTCGACAGCTTTAATTAAACTTCTTATTTCTTTGGTGTTTCTTGTTGTTTAGTTTTTATAATTTACAATCCCATCTATGGCTGATTTTGAATCTGTTAAGATAACTATGTTTTGCTTTATGTACGGTCTGTACAGGACATTCTGCAGTGCTGCTTTTATGGCTGTTAGTTCTCCATCATAATGGTTTGAAGTTTCGTCTAGTGTTAGATACTGTGCAAAATGTTTGCAGAATACTCCTGCCCCAGCATCTTGTTTGTTAATAAAGGATCCATCTGTATACATTCGGAGCCATTCTTTTTCTGGATATCTTTCATTTTGTATGGCTATTGCTATTGCTCTCATTTCATCTGGTAAATTGTTTTGCTGATGTATTGTATATAACAGATCATTCTTATAATGTATGTCAATATATTCTGTTGGGCTTGTTTCCTCTATTGTTGTTATATTTGTTGTTATTATGTTCTTGTGTTTTGAGTTATTGATGTATGTTCTGAAGCTTGTTTGGGTTTTTAGATTGCTTATATTATCCAATGTGTGATACCATTTGTGTCTATTTTTGTTAACTAGCAGTTTTTGTGCTAGGGTAATTGGCTTTAGTTCATGTTCCAGTTCTATGGCCATATTTTTTGTGAAGTTCTGTAGTATGGCAATTGGTGTTGTTTTCACAGCTCCTGTTATTATTCTTAGTGAATTGTTTTGTGAGGTTTCTATTTTCCTTTTGAGTTTCTTGCTTACTGTTGCCAGCAGTTCTCCTCCAAATAGTAAGTTTTGTTTTATGTATGTTTTATATATGTTATTAAGGAGGTCCATATTTCCACCCCATTTTTTTTCCTGCTAGGCGTTTTAACATGTTCTTTTTGTTGACCTTATTTGTTACATTGTTTACATGTTCTTTCATTGATAGTTTACAGTCTAGTTCTATTCCTAGGCACTAACGGCAGAATTAAGGATGGAGGTGGCAAGTTAACAGCTATCCCGACGTCGAGAACGAGGAGTGTCAGCTACACCGGAGACAGAAAACGAGCCGAGGGACTCAGCAAAAACCTAGTGACGTGTGCTGCGGGTGCGGCCAGCCGGGATACACAGAGAGACACAGCCGATGCCAGGAAGAGGAGACGGAGGAACGAGTAAGGGCCGTCGTGGAGAGGGACGCATCGGCGCCATCACCACCATCCCCTCGAGTGACACTGCGCGCCGTCAGCCGGCGTATGGATGACAGCCTCATCGCGGACGGCTCTGCCGGAAGCAGTGCCGCGTGCTCGTAGATACTGGGGCGGCCGTCACCATTATCAGACCTGATGTGTCCAAGGGTTTGCCGACGAGGAAGCCGAGCCGACCATACCAGCTTGTGACGGCATCGGGTGACACCTTGCCTTTGGAGGAGGCCCTGCTGAAGTTGACCTTGGGACGGAGTGTCGTGCGTCAATAAGTGTTCGTCGCGAAGGTGGCTGAGGAGGGATTGGCTGCCCTCAGGAGCCACGAGGCGACGGTCGGCGTCGGCAGGAAGGTCCTGCAGCTCAATGGAGAAGAGGTGATACTCAGGGAGCCCGAAGAGCACCATGGAATTTGCAAGGTCATCCTGAAGGGAGACGTGGTGGTCCCCGCGAGAAGCGAGGTAGTGGTGACGGCGCAACTGGAAGGTCAGCGGACGAAGAACATAATGCTGGACCAGATGACGCCTGTACACGGACTTTGTGTGGCCAGGAGATTATTGCCGTGCCGAGAGGAGGTGCCAGTGAGGCTGCTCAACCTGGCAGACGCCGATCACGACGTCCAGGCCGGAACGGAGCTGGGGACGTGCGAGCCAGTGGTCAGCGTGACAGCTATCGACAAGACACAGGAGCCGGTGCCGACCACCTGACCTCAGAACAGCTGGAGAAAGTTCGAAAACTACTGAGGCGATACCAGCGCGTCTTCAGCCAAGGCGACAGTGACTACGGCCGCACGGATAAAGTGCTTCAGCGCATCGACACCGGAGACGCCCGGCCTATTCGGCAACCACCTAGACGCGTTTCGTTGGCGAAACAACCGGCAGTACGGGATATGGTAGACGACATGAAATCCAGGGGAGTGATTGAGGAGTCTGACAGCCCTTGGTGTTCCCGTGTAGTTCTGGTGACGAAGAAGAACGGCGAGCTACGCTTCTGCGTGGACTACAGGAAGCTGAACGCTGTCACCCGGAACGACTGTTTCCCCTTACGATACCCTGGACACGCTAGCTGGTGCACAATGGTTCTCGACCCTTGACCTGAGTCGGGTTACTGGCAGGTGGTTCTAGACCGGAGAGACAAGGAGAAGACTGCATTCTCGACAGGCCAAGGGCTTTGACAGTTCACAGTTATGTCCTTTGGCCTCTGCATTGCACCAGCCACATTTCAACGCTCCATGGAATCAGTAATGAGAGGATTGACATATGACACATGCCTGCTATACCTGGACATCATCATCGTCGGAAAGACGTTGGAGCACCATCTAGCCAACCTAAGCAAGGTGTTACAGAGACTGCAGGCAACCAACTTGAAGCTGAACGCAAAGAAGTGCCAGCTCTTCTGCAAAGAAGCTAATTACTTGGGCCACATAGTCTCACCAACCGGAGTGGCCACAGACCCGGAGAAAACCCAGGCTGTGAGAGATTGGCCTTGGCCAAAGGATAAGCGAGAGTTGCGCAGTTTCCTGGGGCTGTGCAGTTATTACCGCCGTTTCATAAAGAGGTTCTCCAACATCGCCAAACCCTTACCCGCCTGACAGAGGAACAACGACCCTATGTGTGGACGGAGGACGCTGAACACGCTTTCCAGCGCCTGAAGAAGACACTGTGCAGTTCTCCTATTTTATTTCCACTACCAGGCGGAGCTTTCATTGTGGACACCGACGCCAGCGATCATTGCATTGGAGGCGTCCTATCGCAGATTCAGGACGGCCACGAGCGGGTGATAGCCTACTACAGCAAGACGCTATCCAAGGCAGAGAAGAACTACAGCGTCACCCTGCGAGAGTTACTGGCGGTAGTAAAGACCTTGGAGCACTTCCACAAGTACCTGTACGATCAGCCATTCCACCTCAGGACATACAATTCCACCCTAACCTGGCTATTGAGCTTTAAGAACCTGTGCAGTTATTACCGCCGTTTCATAAAGAGGTTCTCCAACATCGCCAAAACCCTTACCCGCCCGACAGAGGAACAACGACCCTATGTGTGGACGGAGGACGCTGAACACGCTTTCCAGCGCCTGAAGAAGACACTGTGCAGTTCTCCTATTTTATTTCCACAACCAGGCGGAGCTTTCATTGTGGACACCGACGCCAGCGATCATTGCATTGGAGGCGTCCTATCGCAGATTCAGGACGGCCACGAGCGGGTGATAGCCTACTACAGCAAGACGCTATCCAAGGCAGAGAAGAACTACAGCGTCACCCTGCGAGAGTTACTGGCGGTAGTAAAGACTTTGGAGCACTTCCACAAGTACCTGTACGATCAGCCATTCCACCTCAGGACATACCATTCCACCCTAACCTGGCTATTGAGCTTTAAGAACCTGGAAGGCCATACAGTACGTTGGGTCCAGAGGCTGCAGGAGTACGACTTCACCTCTCAACATCGTAAAGCGAAAAGCCACGGTAACGCAGACGCCATGTCTCGAAGACCCTGGCCAGAGGAGTGCGGCCAATGCACAGGAGTGGAAGAAAAGGAGCGTGCCGCAGCAGTCCGAGCAGTCACGGCAGTAGCTGCGGATGGCTGGGATAGCGCAGGCCTGAGGAGGGAGCAGCTGGCGTACGCAGACTTGGGGCCACTCTTGAGAGAAGTGGAGGCAGGGACAAGACCAACCTGGGAGGACATCGCACCGAGGAGCGCCACCTAAAAGTCGTACTGGGCCCAATGTGATTCAATGAAGACATGAGAGGGCGTGCTGTTCCGGGTTTGGGAATCGCCTGATGGGAGGACGCAGAGGGAGCAGTTGGTACTTCCCCGAAGGTCCCGGAAGTCTTGGAGGAAGTGCACGCCGGTGCTTCAGGACACCTGGGAGCAAACCGAACGATCGACAAACTCCGAGAGCGCTACCACTGGCTGAGGTTCCGAGCAGATGCTGAGAGATGGTGCCATCAATGTAATGTGCCACAAGTATCTGATGGTGGTCGTGGACTACTTCACCAAGTGGCCGGAGGTGTTTGCCATTCCGAACCAGGAGGCGAAGACAATCACGGATGTGGAGCAAATGTTCTACCGATTTAGGGTGCCACTAGAGCTCTTTAGCGACCAGGGCACCAATTTTGAATCCAATCTGATGAAGGAGGCACTAGAAAGACTTGGGGTGAACAAGACGCGCACCACACCCCTGCATCCACAGTCGGACGGCATGGTCGAGAGATACATCAAGACCTTAGAAGAGCACCCAAGGAAGGTCGTGGCCAGCCATCAGCGAGACTGGGACATAAAGGTGCCACTGTTCTTACTGGCCTACCGCTCGTCAACACACGGCACCACTGGGATGACGCCAGTCAGTTTAATATTCGGCCGAGAGTTACGCCTCCCCAGTGATCTGGTTTTTGGAAGCCTCCCGGACGCAAAACAGCCAGCAACCGAGTATGTGGAGAACCTGGTGGACCATCTCCAGGACATGCATGAGATGGCTCGTCAGAACATCCAGAAGGCGAGCGACCGCATGAAAACCTCATAAGACAGGCAAGCCAACAGCCAAGGGTTCCAGCAGGGTGCCTAAGTTTGGTTGTACCGTCCTATCCGGACCAATGGACGATGCCCGAAACTCCAGCAACCATGGCAAGGACCGTACCGGGTGGTAAAGGGGATTAACGTAGTGGTCTACCGCATCCAGAAGGTGCCCCGAGGGAAGATGTTGGTGGTACACCTGGACCGTCTAGTTTGGCCACGCCATGGCTCAGTGGTTAGACCGCTTGGCTCTCACCAAGGCGGCCCGGGTTCGATCCCAGGCAATCGCAAAGTGAGACGATAACAGCGATAACAGAGGTAAAGGTCCCACCGGCATAATTTAGGTTACGCTTCTAGAAGGCGATAGAATGTTCGAATTATGTAGCTAGATGCTTGTTTTCCAGAAACCTCTAGTGATTGACAGAACAGTCTGGTAATCATGAATGGAGATACAAAAGGGATTGTGACACGCTAGCAGTCAGGCAGTTGTGAAACAGAGTAAGCGGAGAGACAGCTGGAAGTGTTATTGTAACGAGAGCTAATCTGCTGTCACTGCTGCTATTGTCATCGACCTTGGAAGACTGTGTATATGTGATGTTGTTATGTGAGAATTGGACAGTGCATTGCTATGGAAATAAAGAAGATTTTTAATTCCTGCAACTTGGCCTTTTAATTCTATGAACCCACAAAGTTACAATACATTATGTATTATAACATGGTGGAAATAAATAAAAAATAATAAATTCATAAATAAAAAGTAACAAAAGCAATAAATGACAAAAATAATAAAGCTTCATGTGTGAATTTCTCGCTCATGCAGAAAAGTTAATCAGCATCAGTTTTTTAAAAACTCTGCATTTTCAAACCTCAAATTTGCACTAGTTAAACTATGATATTTGTTTCTTTTCACATTCAGTGAGACAATTTCTGGAAGGAGAATTGAATGATTAATATATTTGCTGTGCTAACCAATTAGCATTGCCGATAAATAGGAAAAACCGAATTTTAGTTTTTGTTTTTTTGTTTGTTCCATTTATACCCCGCCTTTAACTGCAATGGTCATATCGGTCATATCATTACATCATAATGGTTATATCATTACATCACGCACACATTTGCACTGTCATTCATACTTCCAGACTCTGGGGAAAATGAGGAATTATCTTGGACAGAGAAAAATCCCCACCCCCACCACCGGGAATCGAACCCGGGACCCCTATCTTGGCAGGAAAAAAAACCTTATTATTTTAAGTTAATTGGCGGATATTAATCATTTCTTCACACTAGCCGCACATAGGCTAAGGTTTTGTATGGATAGTCACCATGAAAAATTCAATGCCATGGCTGGGATTTGAACCACGGATTTCCTGGTTTCTGTCCAGTCACTCTAACCCATTGAGCTACCATAGTCAACGCCCCATCCTGCCATTAAATTCACCAGTTGTCTCATATATTCCACCAATTAACTTAAAATAATAAGAGTTTAATGGTGAAGCCTGGGATTTAAGTACTTACGATAGTAAGTCGCCACAAATGCTGTATCTCGGATACGAGAGCCCTGAGTGGTTTACCGGGAATATATGAGTCAACTGGAGAATTTAATGTCAGAACAGCACGTTGGCAATGGTAGCTCAATGGGTTAGAGCGACTGGATGGAAACCAGGAGATCCATGGTTCAAATCCCGGCCATGGTACTGAATTTTTCATGTTGACGTTATCCATACAGAAAAACCGTTTTTCTCAGAAACGCATTTTGTACATCTACCGAGTTTTGAGAGAACACTCCTCAATTTGGTTAGTTTGATGTATTCTGAAATTTCAGGTGATGACATTCCAAGTGATTTGAGCAAATTTTCTATTAACGGTGAAAGTAGTTTTACTCGTATGCTGGGAAACAGTGATTTCACATCAAACGAGACTAGACAATCCTTTTCTTTTAGTTCAGTATCCTTAATGTGTTCATTAAGTTCGTAGGTTAGGCTGTCAGATTTAGGAAATAAGTTGAACTGATTTTTTAGCAACTTTGCAAGTTTTTATGTTGGTGAATTTATACTGCTAATTATTAATTATAGGTCTCATTGTTGTGGATGGTTTGTGTTTTGGGTAAGCCACAGGGTCTGGGTAAGGTTCTGGTTTAACAGTATATTTGTTTGTTATTATGCTTGACTTTGCTTTGGTGTTTTCAAAAGCTTGTATGCAAGTTGTGAAAGGGTTTTTGTTAATGGCTTCATAACCACTGTTAGTTAGCATTTCTTCCATTTTTTCAATATAATCAGACTAAAAAAAAAGTGGAAGAAAACCTCTGACAAAATATCACCTGCTATGCCACTGAGAACCAGTCAATGTCCAGTTGACAATGGAGGAAAGCAGCCTTTGAAATATGTTCCAGGAAATTTAAAAGTGAGTGTTGTTTTGTCATTAATCAACTCACCCTTAAATTTAATGAAAGTGTATATTTTAACCTAAATTATAATTTTGCCCTTTAGATAATAACATTATTATTACTATTATTTAGTGTCTGAAAGCAGTATACATTTTTATGTATAAAGGGATGTATACGCTAGCAAAACTAGTTTATATTAATCTAGTTTATATTAATGATATAACCCATAATGTAGATAAGGAAAATATTGAACTTACTTTTTTGCAGATGACACAAACATACTCATCACTGGTAATGATAAAGGTCATTTACTTCACAATGTAAATGAAATTAATGAAACTATTATGCCATGGCTTGATCAAAACAGACTAATTTTAAACAAAGATAAAACAGTAGCAATACGGTTTTGGCATAAAGTAAATAGAAGTATTACTTTCCCTGACCTTAATTTGGATGGCATCAACATTTCATATGTAAAAGATACAAAAATTTTACGTTTAAAAACTTAAAACTTAAAAACTTAAGTAAGCAGTGCTATGCTTTAAAAATATTAAAAATGATAGCAGACGTAAAGACAGTCTGAATGGCATACTTTGCATATTTTCATTCCCTTATGAATTATGCTATCATCTTTATGGGTAATTCAAATTTGTCAGAAAAGGTTTTTTAATGCAAAAAAGAGCCATAAGAACAATAGTGAACCAACCTGCACATGTGAGCTGTACAGTGTATTTTAAGGAACTGAAAATTATAAACCTGCCATATTTATACATATACAAAGTTCTTTTACATGTAAAAGCTAGTTTAAATTGCTTTTAAACATTAACAGGCAAGATAAAGGTAAAACAAATAAACAAATACATGAGCACTACACCAGAGAAAATACAAATTTTCATTTACAGTCATGCAGATTAGAACTATATAAAACCAGACCTACTGCTGCACCTCATGAACTGTATAATAAATCCCCTACCTACCTGAAAAATATTCATAATCTTAAAATATTCAAGAAAAAATTAAAGAAATATTGTATGGAAGGTTGCTATTATTCAATTGACGAATATCTTAGATAATATTAACTAAATAAATAGTATTTGTATAATATAAGTGTAATAGTGTATAGTTTATGATTTATTATTGTAATTAGGTTATTTTAGAACTTGTTTATGTATTTATTTTATTTGTTTATCTAGGAGTCAACCAGACTCATGGCATCCTGAATAATACAGACAATAATTTTCAAAAATATAAATATGAATTACAATATTGTTGAAAATATTACAAATTAATATAAAGTCTAATACAATTTTTAGTTAATAATAATAATTATTATCGTCAATAGAGTGCAAAGCAGTTTCTGACGTTGTCAGTTACAATTACAATGTTTACATACAATGTACAATACATATACCAATAGAATTACAATTCATCAATCATGTACAGTACTTCATTTATTAAGTAAATCTTAAGCTCCTTTTAAAACATATTTTCTGACATGGCTTGCTTTAAGGAATTTGGCAGTTTATTGTATAAAATTAGTGCCATTACGAAGATGAATGTTGTCTTCCGGGCTTATGGGCCGTGGTCTATAAGTTCTTGAAGGAACCGACGTTTCGCCTTCGACTCCTGACTTCTACAGCGGACGGATCAACCCTGAGGATGCTAGGCGCAGCTCCTGGCGAAACATCGGTTCCTTCAAGAACTTCTAGACCACGGCCCATAAGCCCGGAAGACAACATTCATCTTCAAGACGCCGGCCGTGAAAGCCTCAGCTTATATATTAGTGCCATTACGTTTGAATCTTTAATACTACTATTTATACGAAAACCCTGTCTAAAAAAATCGTTGTTGTGTCATGTATTATAATTATGCATATCCCTATTTCTCAAGTTATACTTTCCCAATCCATAAATGATTACCCTATATACATATAATGAAAATATTGTAAAAATTTGCTTTTCCCTGAAGTACTGCCTACAAGAATCGCTGTAGTTTACATGACATATTATTCTAACTGCTTTCTTTTGTAATCTTAGTAATATTTCCATATTTAATTTTGCACTACACCCCCAAATTTCAATTCCATATACTAGTTGAGGAAATATGACACCATAGTAGATAATTTTTAATTCCTTTTCTTCCAGTAGATTAGAAGCCTAAGCAAGTACAATGACTTACTAATTTTCCCACAGATGTGCTGAATATGTTCCGACCATGTAAGTTTTTGATCAATTATAATGCCTAGAAATTTATGTTTATTTGTAACATGTATGTTGTAATCTGATAATGTCATAGAGTCCTGTTCATTATTTAAATTCCTCAAATTAAACTGTATTAACTTTGTTTTAGACATGTTACATTCCAAATTATTCTCCCAAAAATAATTAAAGAGTGATTCAATAGTTTGTGTCATTGTGTTACGTAATTCCAGAATCGAGGTGCCCCAGCATACAGTTGTTGTGTCATCTGCATATGATATTGCTTTACTCTGTCCACTGTTAGGTATGTTGTTCACATACAGTATAAATAAGAGAGGACCCATCACAGAACCCTGTGGAACACGTAATTAACAGTTTCAAAACTGGATGTATTTTTTACTGTTGACTTTCCTTATTTATAGTATATTTGTGTTGCTTGTTTTCTGCCAATAAGGTACGAACTAATTAGATCTTTAGCTAAACCCCTAATTCCATATGCCTCTAATTTATTTAGTAGTATACTGTGATCCACACAGTCGAACGCTTTAGAGAGGTCAAAGAATAATGTTGCAGTTTTTTCTTTGTTTTCCAAGTGCTTTGTTATATTATTTGTACATTCAATAATTGCCGAAATTGTTGAATAATGTTTCCTAAATCCATGTTGTGAGTTTGAAATTATTTTATTATTTTCTAAGAAGCACAATAATCTCAAAGATTTTGGCTAACTCTGAAGTTAGTGTAATTGGCCTTAGTGTCACCATGCTTATGAACAGGTCTAACTATAGATAATTTTAGGCAATCTGGGAACTGACATTTTGCTATCGAGTAGTTGATAAGATGCTCAAGAGGACCTGCAACAACATATTTACATTGCTTCATAATTAGTGTATTTATTTCATCCCATCCACTAGTAACTTTGCTTGGTAATTTAGTTATTATATGTATTATTTCGGTTATTGTCACTGGATTAATAAAACAAGAGGGATAGATTTCTGTTGTGCAAAAATTGGATAAGATTCTTTGACTATCTGAATGGGTTGCAACTTCTAGAAAGAATTTGTTTATATAGTCACAGAGTTCAATAGGGTCGTTTTGTACTGAGCCATTTAGGTCCAGTTCAAGATTTTTTGGAATGGGCAATTTTTTCTTTGCTTCGTTAACTATACCCCAAGTAGTTTTAGAAATGTTGCCAGAATTGTTTATTTTTTCTTTATATATATATTAGCTTTAAGGTTACTGATGCTTGCTAAATAACATTTTCTGGCCTATTTATATTTATTTTTGTAGTTTGCGGCATACTTCAGTGCCATTAAGTTGCAAAACCACATATTATATAAATTGTTTGGGTTCTTGTGGTTGAAATTTGGAGCTATGAGTTCTCTTCTCAGGTTAATGGTTATAGGAAAATGGGTTTGTAAATATCGAGATTTAACTGTATTGGAACACCACAGTGAAGCGAAAAATTATTAAATTTTAGATGAGTCGTATTTCTTACACATCTGCTTCACTTTCGTACCTATTTTGAGGACATGTTTCGCAAATCTTCGTTTGCATCTACGGCTCTTGTGCGAACTGACGCTAGATCCAGTGGTGTGGGTAATTCTGGGGTTGTTGCCGCCATCTGTTGATTTAGTGATGAACTGAAATGTGGGATTCTCTTCTAGCGGGATTTCAAAGTTCATTAGTTGGTTTTTATGTTTTTCTATGTATATCCTCTCCCATATGACGAGTTCACTATGTTTTTGTACGTATTTTAGTAATTCTGTGCTATCTTCAATTTCATGATTTTCAGACCAGAAATGAGCTGCTATTGCGGACTTATCAATATTTTTGTATCTTAAGTGCCTGAAGTGTTCTTTCTTTCTAGTGCCTATGTTTCTTTTTGTCCTCCCTATGTAAATTTTTTCACAGTCTTTACACTTAATTTTGTAAATGCCTGACTTTTCCTCTGGTTTTATCTTATCAGTATTATTACTGTGAAGTAGGTTTTTAATGTTGTAATTGTTTTTTGGTGCCAATTTTATATTGTATTTCTTGAATATTTTTTGGAACTTTTTTGTGGCCCAGGGGTGGTAAGTAAATTTAGCAAATCTAGTTTCTTGTTTTATTGGTGTGAGAGCTGTGATCTGTTTTAATTTCTTTTGAAGTTTGAATAATTTTAGTTTTTTATCTACAAGGCTTTTTCCATATCCATTTTTAATTGCAGTTTTTAAGATTTGATGGTATTCGTTTTGATATTCTTGCTGGCTGAGAGGTAGATTTACTAATCTGTGTGTCAGACTGTTGATGGTTGCATGTTTGTTTGGAATTGGGTTGAAACTATTTGCTTTGATGTAATTATCTGTGTGTGTTGCTTTTCTATGAATGCCAAATTCTAGTTTTTCATTGCCTTTTTTGATTTTAAGGTCTAAAAAAGGTAGAGTACAGTCCTCTTCAGTTTCTACTGTGAATTGTATGCTGGGTTCTTGCAGGTTTAGTAGTTTCAAAGCATCATCTATTAGTTTGTAGGGCACTATTGCAAAGATGTCGTCTACGTATCTGTACCATGTTTTAAACATATGAGGGAAGGCTTTAGTAACATGTGTTTCGAAAAAGCTCATGTATAGATTGGCCAAAACTGGTGATAGCGGGCTTCCCATAGCTAGTCCTGAAATTTGTTTATAATATTTTCCATCAAAGACAAAATAATTTTGATGTATACATAATTCAGTCATTGCCACATATTCTTCTATTGCATTGGCATCCAGGTTTATAGAATTTAGCCATTTTTTTAGTTGAATCAAAAGTTTGTCTAATGGAATGCTAGGGAAGAGGGAGCGGACATCAAAGGATACTAAAGTGTCATGAGGTTTTGGTTTAAGATTTTGAATTTTTTCTACCAGGTCTAAAGAGTTTTTTATACTCAGAGTATGGAATTGTGGAAAGGATTGAAATTTTTTGGTTAGCCATTTTGCCAGAAGGTAAGTAGGAGTGTTTATATTATTTACAATGGGTCTCATGTGCATGTTGGGTTTGTGTATTTTAGGCAAACCATATATTCTTGCAAGGGTAGGGTTGTCTGGTTTGATAGTTTTTTGTTCTGTAGTTGTTAAAATTTTACTATTAATGATGGTTTTTTGTACATCTTTTATGCATCTGTTGAGTGGATTAGAATCTATTTCCTGGAATTCTTTTTGTTGTAATAACTCTAACATTTTTTCTTTGTATGTAGCTGTATCTAAGATTACTATTTTGTTCCCTTTATCAGCCCTTGAGAAGATTACATCCTTTTTCCTTAAAGATTTAATTATCTGAATTTGTTTCAAATGTTTTATTGGCTTTTTATTTATTAAGTTTTCCAATATAGGAGCTGATTTTTCCTAATTATATTTTTGTCCAAACATTGTGGCCTAGTGTTGCATTTCGCGCCAATTTGTAACCAGCAGCTCCTCTGTGAGTGTTAGTATCGGACCTCACCTTACATTGTGGCCTAGTGTCGCATTTCGCGCCAATTTGTAACCAGCAGCTCCTCTGTGAGTGTTAGTATTAGCTCCTAAGAGCGACCCTGTAGTATCGGACCTCAGCTCCTATATTGGAAAACTTAATAAATAAAAAGCCAATAAAACATTTGAAACAAATTCAGATAATTAAATCTTTAAGGAAAAAGGATGTAATCTTCTCAAGGGCTGATAAAGGGAACAAAATAGTAATCTTAGATACAGCTACATACAAAGAAAAAATGTTAGAGTTACTACAACAAAAAGAATTCCAGGAAATAGATTCTAATCCACTCAACCGATGCATAAAAGATGTACAAAAAACCATCATTAATAGTAAAATTTTAACAACTACAGAACAAAAAACTATCAAACCAGACAACCCTACCCTTGCAAGAATATATGGTTTGCCTAAAATACACAAACCCAACATACCCATGAGACCCATTGTAAATAATATAAACACTCCTACTTACCTTTTGGCAAAATGGCTAACCAAAAAATTTCAGTCCTTTCCACAATTCCATACTCTGAGTATAAAAAACTCTTTAGACCTGGTAGAAAAAATTCAAAATCTTAAACTAAAACCTCATGACACTTTAGTATCCTTTGATGTCCGCTCCCTCTTCCCTAGCATTCCATTAGACAAACTTTTGATTCAACTGAAAAAATGGCTAAATTCTATAAACCTGGATGCCAATGCAATAGAAGAATATGTGGCAATGACTGAATTATGTATACATCAAAATTATTTTGTCTTCGATGAAAAATATTACAAACAAATTTCAGGACTAGCTATGGGAAGCCCGCTATCACCATTTTTGGCCAATCTATACATGAGCTTTTTCGAAACACATATTACTAAAGCCTTCCCTCATATGTTTAAAACATGGTACAGATACGTAGACGACATCTTTGCAATAGTGCCCTACAAACTAATAGATGATGCTTTGAAACTACTCAACCTGCAAGAACCCAGCATACAATTCACAGTAGAAACTGAAGAGGACTGTACTCTACCTTTTTTAGACCTTAAAATCAAAAAAGGCAATGAAAAACTAGAATTTGGCATTCATAGAAAAGCAACACACACAGATAATTACATCAACGCAAATAGTTTCAACCCAATTCCACACAAACATGCAACCATCAACAGTCTGACACACAGATTAGTAAATCTACCTCTCAGCCAGCAAGAATATCAAAACGAATACCATCAAATCTTAAATACTGCAATTAAAAATGCATATGGAAAAAACCTTGTAGATAAAAAACTAAAATTATTCAAACTTCAAAAGAAATTAAAACAGATCACAGCTCTCACAGCAATAAAACAAGAAACTAGATTTGCTAAATTTACTTACCACCCCTGGGCCACAAAAAAGTTCCAAAAAATATTCAAGAAATACAATATAACATTGGCACCAAAAAACAATTACAACATTAAAAACCTACTTAACAGTAATAATACTGATAAGATAAAACCAGAGGAAAAGTCAGGCATTTACAAAATTAAGTGTAAAGACTGTGAAAAAATTTACATAGGAAGGACTAAAAGGAACATAGGCACTAGAAAGAAAGAACACTTCAGGCACTTAAGATACAAAAATATTGATAAGTCCGCAATAGCAGCTCATTTCTGGTCTGAAAATCATGAAATTGAAGATAACACAGAATTACTAAAATACGTACAAAAACATAGTGAACTCGTCATATGGGAGAGGATATACATAGAAAAACATAAAAACCAACTAATGAACTTTGAAATCCCGCTAGAAGATAATCCCACATTTCAGTTCATCACTAAATCAACAGATGGCAGCAACAACCCCAGAATTACCCACACCGCTGGATCTAGCGTCAGTCGCACAAGAGCCGTAGATGCAAACGAAGATTTGCGAAACATGTCCTCAAAATAGGTACGAAAGTGAAGCAGATGTGTAAGAAATGTGACTCATCTAAAATTTAATAATTTTTCGCTTCACTGTGGTGTTCCAATACAGTTGAATCTCGATATATTGAAGTGACGTTAAGTCAAGAGGAACACGCGAAAGTTAGATCCAACCAACTTTAAAAACCGGACAACATGGAGGTAAGATCGTTCACATTTGAATATTTCAACGAACATTTCGGCAATAAGAAAGAAATAAAACAATATTTGAAACTAAAGACAAAAAGAAGATTAATATCAGCGGACATAAAATTTATCAACAATTGCCTAAAACGTAACTTTTCTCCGAAATTTGTACGAAAAATAGTAAAATTTAACAATAACAGTATAGAACAATTAGCTGCTGAAAAAGCCGTGTTAAAAGCCGAAAAAACAAATCACTACAGAAAAATAACTAATATAGACCTCTCTTTGTATAACCTACATCTGAAAATTGTAAAATTACTAGGAAACACAGCATGGGATCACTTAGAAGCCAAATCATTTGAACATATCAATTATAAAGTCAAAGAGAAAGTTTATCGTCAAAATAAGAAACTAAAACGTAATCATAATCATTGGCAACCAAAACATAACAAAATTTCAGCAAAGAACACATCCCTAGATAGTGTAATTAATCTCTCAAAGCAAAATTTTAACAACGAAGAAAAAGATGTACTTAACCAAGGCCTAAAAACATGTATAACATACTCCAGCAACCCGGATGAATTCATTGCAGACATAGAATTAGCAGTAGAAGGCTTGGAAACCATGGACAAAAATATAATTAGAAAAAAATCAGCTCATATATTGGAAAACTTAATAAATAAAAAGCCAATAAAACATTTGAAACAAATTCAGATAATTAAATCTTTAAGGAAAAAGGATGTAATCTTCTCAAGGGCTGATAAAGGGAACAAAATAGTAATCTTAGATACAGCTACATACAAAGAAAAAATGTTAGAGTTACTACAACAAAAAGAATTCCAGGAAATAGATTCTAATCCACTCAACCGATGCATAAAAGATGTACAAAAAACCATCATTAATAGTAAAATTTTAACAACCACAGAACAAAAAACTATCAAACCAGACAACCCTACCCTTGCAAGAATATATGGTTTGCCTAAAATACACAAACCCAACATGCACATGAGACCCATTGTAAATAATATAAACACTCCTACTTACCTTTTGGCAAAATGGCTAACCAAAAAATTTCAGTCCTTTCCACAATTCCATACTCTGAGTATAAAAAACTCTTTAGACCTGGTAGAAAAAATTCAAAATCTTAAACTAAAACCTCATGACACTTTAGTATCCTTTGATGTCCGCTCCCTCTTCCCTAGCATTCCATTAGACAAACTTTTGATTCAACTGAAAAAATGGCTAAATTCTATAAACCTGGATGCCAATGCAATAGAAGAATATGTGGCAATGACTGAATTATGTATACATCAAAATTATTTTGTCTTCGATGAAAAATATTACAAACAAATTTCAGGACTAGCTATGGGAAGCCCGCTATCACCATTTTTGGCCAATCTATACATGAGCTTTTTCGAAACACATATTACTAAAGCCTTCCCTCATATGTTTAAAACATGGTACAGATACGTAGACGACATCTTTGCAATAGTGCCCTACAAACTAATAGATGATGCTTTGAAACTACTCAACCTGCAAGAACCCAGCATACAATTCACAGTAGAAACTGAAGAGGACTGTACTCTACCTTTTTTAGACCTTAAAATCAAAAAAGGCAATGAAAAACTAGAATTTGGCATTCATAGAAAAGCAACACACACAGATAATTACATCAAAGCAAATAGTTTCAACCCAATTCCACACAAACATGCAACCATCAACAGTCTGACACACAGATTAGTAAATCTACCTCTCAGCCAGCAAGAATATCAAAACGAATACCATCAAATCTTAAAAACTGCAATTAAAAATGGATATGGAAAAAACCTTGTAGATAAAAAACTAAAATTATTCAAACTTCAAAAGAAATTAAAACAGATCACAGCTCTCACACCAATAAAACAAGAAACTAGATTTGCTAAATTTACTTACCACCCCTGGGCCACAAAAAAGTTCCAAAAAATATTCAAGAAATACAATATAACATTGGCACCAAAAAACAATTACAACATTAAAAACCTACTTCACAGTAATAATACTGATAAGATAAAACCAGAGGAAAAGTCAGGCATTTACAAAATTAAGTGTAAAGACTGTGAAAAAATTTACATAGGAAGGACAAAAAGGAACATAGGCACTAGAAAGAAAGAACACTTCAGGCACTTAAGATACAAAAATATTGATAAGTCCGCAATAGCAGCTCATTTCTGGTCTGAAAATCATGAAATTGAAGATAGCACAGAATTACTAAAATACGTACAAAAACATAGTGAACTCGTCATATGGGAGAGGATATACATAGAAAAACATAAAAACCAACTAATGAACTTTGAAATCCCGCTAGAAGATAATCCCACATTTCAGTTCATCACTAAATCAACAGATGGCAGCAACAACCCCAGAATTACCCACACCGCTGGATCTAGCATCAGTCGCACAAGAGCCTTAGATGCAAACGAAGATTTGCGAAACATGTCCTCAAAATAGGTACGAAAGTGAAGCAGATGTGTAAGAAATACGACTCATCTAAAATTTAATAATAGGGTTTGTAAATGTTGGTTGCCCAGTGGAATCAATAATTCTCAGATGACTGTGAAATTTTGTTTAATTATCTTGTAGTGTACAAAAGTGAATCGAGAAGATATTGACACATTGCTTCACTCACACTGTTTATTCACAGGACATATTTCAAGAGCTCTTGCTCGTATCATCAGCTGATACTCGACTAGTGCAAGTTGTAGTTGTTTCCTCTTTCTCCGTTTTGTCAATAGATGGCGTGATGTACTTATCAAAGATGTCCGGTGGTGGAGTTTCAAAATTCATGACTCTATGACGATTTTTGTTAATGAAGATTTTTTCCCATACGGAAAGGTCTATGGAGTGATTAACATATTTTATTAGAGATGTTTCCAAGTTGATGTCATGTCTAATATTCAAAAAATGAAAAGCCACTGCTGATTTTTCTGTTTCACCATTTTTAATATTTCTCATATGTTCTTTAGTTCTGATGTTAATATTTCTTTTTGTTTTTCCTATATAAATTTTAGGGCAAGTTTCACATTTGATCTCATAGATTCCTGGTTTTTCTTTGGTAGTGATTGAATTTTTGGGAGGGCCTTTTAACAAATTTCTGATATTAAACCTATTTTGAGGTGCAAGAGTTATGTTGTGTTTTGAGAAGATTTTTTGGAATTTGTTATAGGCTGATGGGTGGAAGGTGAATTTTTTAAAAAGTTTTTTCTCTTTTTCTCCTGTAGGTTCTAGGGTGGTGGTTTCTTTTATTTTCTTAGCTTTGTTGAGTCTGTTAACTGTTTTGTCTACTAAATTTGGGTTGAAACCGTTGGATATAGCTACTTATTTTATGTGTAGGTATTCTTCTTGATAATCTTCTCTGTTTAGTGGAAAGTTGATCATCCAAAAGATTAAACGGTTGAAAATGGCATGTTGGTGTTGTTTTGGGTTGAAACTGTTGTTCTTTATGTAATTATCTGTGTGTGTCGGTTTCCCGTAAATACCAAAGGTGAGTTTGTTGTTCATTTTTTTGATCTTGATGTCCAAAAAGGGGAGCACACCATCCTCTTCTGTTTCCAATGTAAATTTTATAGCTGGATTTTGTATATTCAAAAGTTTAAGACCATCTTGTATGAGTTTTTGAGGTACTATTGCAAAAAGTCGGCAACATAGCGATACCACACTTGGAAATAATTTGGAAAAGCTTTTGTGATATGTGTTTCAAAAGCACTCATAAATAAATCTGCCAAGAAGGGAGACAATGGGTTGCCCATAGCTAGGCCTGTTTTTTGTTTATAGATCTGTCCATTAAAGCTGAAAAAATTTTGATTGATACAAATTTCTGTAAGTTGTGAAAGTTCTTCTATTTCTTCAGATGTTATTTGTATTGATTCCAGCCATTTTTTGAGAAGTGGAATAAGCTCATTGGTAGGTATACTTGGATATAAAGAAATGACGTCAAAGGAAACTAAAGCATCTGTAGAGTTGATCTTTGTGTCCTTCAGGAGATTTAACAATTCAAACGAGTTTTTGATACTTAAATTTTCAAATTTTGTGAAGGATCTGAAGATATGAACCAGCCATTTTGATAGTTGGTAAGTGGGTGCATCAATGTTATTAATTATTGGTCTGAGGGTAATTTCAGGTTTATGTATTTTGGGTAAACCATATATGTATGGTGTTTTTGGATTGTCTATTTTATTGTTCAATTTATCTCTTTTAGTCATGATTTTACTGTTTTTAATTGCTAATTCCACAGATTTGCATGCTTTCTTTAATGGATTGTTTTCTAATTTAACAAATTCTTTTCCGTTTAAAAGGTTGTCCATTTTTTTGCGATAGTCTTCTTCGTCCAGTATTACTATTTTGTTACTCTTGTCTGCTTTTGTGTAGATTACCGGTTTTTCATTTAAATTTTTGATTAATTTTTTATATGAATAACTTTTTGAATTTGCATTTTGAATATGATCTAGAGTTTCTATGCACTGTGTTCTGATCGTAGATTTTTTATTATCGGGCAAATTATATATCGCTATTTCAATGTCCGCGATATAGTTTTCAATGTTTTTTGTGTAATCTACAAATGTTTTTAGGCCTTTGTTTAGAAAATCAATTTCTTTATCTGTGAAGTTGCATGTGGATAGATTCGTTACGTTGTTAGGTTTTTGACATGAGAGTAATAAATCTTGCTTTTTATGTGGATACGGTTCTTGCTTCTTTTGAAGATTCATGAATTTTTGTTTCAAAATGGCTGTTTTCTTACGCATTTTCAAATTAAGAATTGACAGCATATTATTTTCTAAGTTAGACCACATGGCCGGGTTCATACATTTCGAAATTTTTAGGTGTAGTTCGTATATTTTTAATTCTGTGGAATGTAACGAATTGTAGTGGTATGGTTTACCCAAAATACATAAACCTGAAATTACCCTCAGACCAATAATTAATAGCATTGATGCACCCACCTACCAACTATGAAAATGGCTGGTTCATATCTTCAGATCCTTCACAAAATTTGAAAATTTAAGTATCAAAAACACTATAAAAATTATTTGTGGTTGGTTTATTGACACTCGTCACTTACTTTTTCATATATTTATGAGAGACTAGTTTCAAAGGCCCTGGCCTCCATTTTCAATCTCTTCCCAACTGGCATCTGTTGTTATCTGCTCTCTCTGGTGGTGGAACTATGAACTTTTTTGTCAAATTATCTGCAGGCGGGATTTCAAAGTTCATTACGCGATCCTTATTTTTCCAGATGAATATGTTCTCCCATGTTGTCAATCTATTTTGGTTTATCACTCCTTTTAATAATTTTGGATTTGGATCAATGTCATGGTTTTCATTCCAAAAATGAAATGCTACTGCTGACTTGTCTTCTTGTTTCAATTTTTTGACAAAAAAGTTCATAGTTCCACCACCAGAGAGAGCAGATAACAACAGATGCCAGTTGGGAAGAGATTGAAAATGGAGGCCAGGGCCTTTGAAACTAGTCTCTCATAAATATATGAAATAGTAAGTGATGAGTGTCAATAAACCAACCACAAATAATTTTTATATTAATTTTGACGTCACTGTTACTAAATTCCTCCAAACACACATATCAAAAACACGTTTGAATTGTTAAATCTCCTGAAGGACACAAAGATCAACTCTACAGATGCTTTAGTTTCCTTTGACGTCATTTCTTTATATCCAAGTATACCTACCAATGAGCTTATTCCACTTCTCAAAAAATGGCTGGAATCAATACAAATAACATCTGAAGAAATAGAAGAACTTTCACAACTTACAGAAATTTGTATCAATCAAAATTTTTTCAGCTTTAATGGACAGCTCTATAAACAAAAAACAGGCCTAGCTATGGGCAACCCATTGTCTCCCTTCTTGGCAGATTTATTTATGAGTGCTTTTGAAACACATATCACAAAAGCTTTTCCAAATTATTTCAAAGTGTGGTATTGCTATGTTGACGACTTTTTGCAATAGTACCTCAAAAACTCATACAAGATGGTCTTAAACTTTTGAATATACAAAATCCAGCTATAAAATTTACATTGGAAACAGAAGAGGATGGTGTGCTCCCCTTTTTGGACATCAAGATCAAAAAAATGAACAACAAACTCACCTTTGGTATTTACAGGAAACCGACACACACAGATAATTACATAAAGAACAACAGTTTCAACCCAAAACAACACCAACATGCCATTTTCAACAGTTTAATCTTTTGGATGATCAACTTTCCACTAAACAGAGAAGATTATCAAGAAGAATACCTACACATAAAAAAAGTAGCTATATCCAACGGTTTCAACCCAAATTTAGTAGACAAAACAGTTAACAGACTCAACAAAGCTAAGAAAATAAAAGAAACTACCACCCTAGAACCTACAGGAGAAAAAGAGAAAAACTTTTTAAAAAATTCACCTTCCACCCATCAGCCTATAACAAATTCCAAAAAATCTTCTCAAAACACAACATAACTCTTGCACCTCAAAATAGGTTTAATATCAGAAATTTGTTAAAAGGCCCTCCCAAAAATTCAATCACTACCAAAGAAAAACCAGGAATCTATGAGATCAAATGTGAAACTTGCCCTAAAATTTATATAGGAAAAACAAAAAGAAATATTAACATCAGAACTAAAGAACATATAAGAAACATTAAAAATGGTGAAACAGAAAAATCAGCAGTGGCTTTTCATTTTTTGAATACTAGACATGACATCAACTTGGAAACATCTCTAATAAAATATGTTAATCACCCCATAGACCTTTCCGTATGGGAAAAAATCTTCATCAACAAAAATCGTCATAGAGTCATGAATTTTGAAACTCCACCACCGCACATCTTTGACAAGTACATCACGCCATCTATTGACAAAATGGAGAAAGAGGAAACCACTACAACTTGCACTAGTCGAGTATCAGCTGATGATAGGAGCAAGAGCTCTTGAAACATGTCCTGTGAATAAACAGTGTGAGTGAAGCAATGTGTCAATATCTTCTCGATTCACTTTTGTACTAGTTTGTGCTTCACTGTTTCTACGCTTCTTCCAAGTTTATACTTTGAGATCTTGTAGTGTTTGTTCCATTAAGACTGAGTTGCAACGGTGACCACTTCCAATTAAATTCTACCAACGTATTATATTTTCTTCTCCCGACTAATACCTCTGACTTCTTCAAGTATGATGTAGCAAGTCTTTTACTAAATGTTACATTTTCTTCTCCTGACCGACACCTACATGTCTCACCTCTTGAAGTACGGTATAGCAAGTAAGTTTTACTAAGATATTACATCGTCTTCCGACTAATACGTCTCACCTCTTGAGGGACGATCTAGCAAGTCTTTTACTAAAGATTACATGTTCTTCTCCCGAGCAACACTAACACGTCTCACCTCTTGAAGAACGATACAGCAAGTAAGTTTCGACTTTGCGATTCAGTTCGAACCTAATTCTGCTCCCCACTCTCACTTATCACATGACCAAAATAGCTCACCCTTCTCTCCATTTTTCAAGTCTTACATTATTATTGGTTTCTGATTAATTTTGATTTATTTTTCATTGGCTTCCAAAACTCATCTAACTCATTTACTTAACGCCTACCCTGAGTTCTGACACGCCTACCCTGGGCTCTCTATAATGGTATACATCGTTATCACATCAGTGAACTAATCTTCATGCTTCATCGCACCCTGAAAGCCTTTTTGTCTCAATGCATTCCTTGGTACTAGCGATCTATGGTACTAAGACGTTCAACCCTTTCTGACACAAAGAAGATTACGGTCCTCTTTCCTGTCGCTTACAGCGTGTAGATTTTACCCGAGTATTCTTCCTACCTTGCCTTGATGCTGACATACTTTGCTATATTAAATTATGTTCTTTCCTCCTCATTCTTTAAATAAACCGCTATTTTATTCATCATCCTAACCATTCTAATTTCATTTTAATATAATAAGGTTTCTTTATATTGGTTTATCAAAGCATTTTTTTGTTAATTAATATTCCTTTCTTCAATATCGAGATTTCTATTAATTTGTTGACTCCTAATCGCTGTATGATACTGACTGCGGTTACAAGTTCTCATATCCTGTTGCCTTATGTAGATCATAATAATGCTTCATTTCCTCTTTAAGATTTATCATTCTAAATCAAGTTTAACTCTTTTAAATTTATTCCTATACATAACTTTTGTTTTTAGAGGACAACAAGCATTAAAATGTATTCTAAAAATTCGATAGAATTCCTCGCATTTTTCATTTACATTGGTCTGAGGAATAAATAGTACCCCAAGTCTCCAATCCTAATGCTTCAATTAGTTGCATAACACAGCTTGCATTCATATCGTGGAAAGTTTTCAACATATTTTCTGCTTCTTTCCCATTAATGCCTATAAAATCTATGCACTGGACATAATGATCAGATATAAGAGTATTAATATGCATGAATTAATTTTAACATTAATTAGGTTTGATGCAACATGATCAATAGTGGAAGATGTTACTGCAGTTACTCTAGTTGGATTGTGTATTAGATCATCAATATTGTCACCCGAACGTCGGAACTCCCTATAGAACCGGCCAGCAGCAGCAGCAGGAGACGGTAGGCATTCGCCACGCCCACTCATTTGTCTTATAGCGGTAACGAGGGGTGGCGGGAAAAACATATCACCGTGCCGTCTCTTTCTGCTCCACCTGAGTTCTCGAACATACGGGATATTTCATATAATCCGGAACCTTCTAGATTGGCCAGTTGGTCCTATATAAGCAACGCGTCGGGCTGGAGGAGAGTGAGTTCTTGGCAAGCAGTGAGGAGCGCCCAGTGAGGGGACGGACTGCATACGTGCATCGGAGGAGTTTACGTAATTGCGAGTGTAAGTGGAACTGTAACCGACGAACTGGTGAATCGTAGTTGTGTGCATTACGTAATTCTGTGTAATTGGCAAGTGTTCAACTGTAAGTCGGTGGAAATAAAGAACATTTTTGAGTGGTGCAATTTGACTTTTCATTTCACGAACCCACAAAGTCACACTGGTGTCAGGAAGCGGGACAACATCACCGAACATTACAATCATGGGCGCAGCATTGGAAAAGATTTTGGAGAAGATGCTGGTAATGAAGGCCGAACTGACCTCGGAAATGAAGATGGCAAATGACAACATCACCGAGAAAATGGAAAAGAAGTTGGAGGCCGCAAATAACAACCTGGCCGCAGAGTTGAAACAAATGAAGACGGCCAACGACATCACCGAGAAGATGGAAGAAATGAAGGCCGAATTAACAGCAAAGACGGAAACGGCAAACAACAACTTGGTCACGACAATGACCGCAAAGATGGCCCAACTGACCACGGAAATGAAGGTGGCGAACGAAGCTCTCGCCGCCAAATTTGAAGAACAGTTGGCCGGCCTGAGGGATGACCTGACGGAGCTGGGCAAGCGGATGGGCCAAGTGGACGAGCGTGTCGAGGACCTGCCGAACCACTTCACTGACCTAGAGGAAAAGGCCGACAGTAACGCTAAGTCCCTGAACGCCATGGCGGAAGACGTCGAAGACCTTGCTAACCGCGTTAACAACCTGGAAGGAAAGGCCGACAACAGCGTCAAGTCCCTGAGCGCCATGGTGGAGGACGTCGTCGGCAGGAGGTTGAAGGATTTGAAGGCCGACGCACCGGGACGCGACACAACATCAGCGCTCTCAAACCTCCGAAATATGACGGCGCGTCAACGTTTGAGGTCTTCCGCCGCAAATGGTCACCAAAGGAGGAGGCCACACAGTTAATAGCCAGCCTCCAGGGACGGGCCGCGGAAGTCCTAAACGCGGTGCAGACAACGGCGGTGCCTAAGGACATCTTGGAGGCCCTGGAGAATCGTTTCGGAAACCACCGCTTAGCCGCAGAGTACCGCAGCCAGCCAAAGGCAAGGGCACAGCAGCCAGGGGAGACGCTGCAGGAGTTCGCCCTGGCAGTTGAACAACTGGCTAGCAAGGCCCTAGTCGACCTCCCACCAGAGTTCGTATCCCGGGAAGTTGCCTACACATTCGTGGACGGGGTACGAGATACGGAGATTCATCAGCGCCTAATGTTCGGCTATTATAAAACCATCCACGAGGCGCTGACGGCAGCATTAAGGATGGAGGCGGCCAAGGTAACATCTATCCCGACGTCGAGGACGAGGAGTGTCCGCTACACCGGAGACAGAAGACCGGCCGAGGGACGCCGGCGAACACCTAGTGGCCTGTGTTGGGGGTGTGGACAAAAAAAAAAATAATAATAAAAAAAATAAAAAAAAAATATAAAAAATAAATTCTGCCTAGCTTTTATCCAGGCATCTAGATTCAAAACCTGGACTATTTCTCTATAATTCTAATTGATATTTTATTATCATATTAGTTCTTCCTTTGATATTTTTGCATATACAATCCTAATTATAAATCTTAGTTTTTATCCTCATTCAAATACTTCTATTTCTCAGCCTTTCTGAACGCCTAATTCTCTCTACGCCGGCAATCCTTCTTCTGCCTTCTCCTGCCACTCTTTGTTTTGTCTGATACTTTCCATCACTCTAGTCGATATTAAGGCTACCATTTCTTCTAAGATATTAAAGTTGTCTACCTGTCTTACTATATCCCATATGTATTTCCCTCCTAGACTTCTACGCTGTTCTCCTACCAAATCTTCATGTGATTTACATTCAAATGTAACGTGTTCTGGCGTATCTATTACATGACATTGCTCACATAAGTCGCTTTCTTCCCTTTTTATTCTTTTGAAGTACGTTTTAAAAGGGCCATGACCGGATATGTATTGAACACCAAATCTACGTGGTTGTATGCTTCTTAGCTTGAGTCGTTCTCGAATGTTCGGGAAAATTTCATATACTCTCCTTCCTGTTTGCTCCGCATCCCATTCTTTTTGCCATTGTTTAATCAGCTGCTGTTTTATCTCATCTTTAGTCTTACATTCTGTCCCAACTATTTCTTTAATCGCTTGTAGATTGCCTCTTTTGAGCCAAAATCTCGCTCCTCGAAGTTTGATCAGCAGATCTACAGGCCAGATTCCTAGAATAACTAGTAGTGCTAAAGTAGAGGTAGTCTTCACTATACCACAAATTCTGACTAATGCCTGTCTCTGAGTTCTTCTTTACAAAGTTATGTTTTTCAACAGGTTTACTCGATGGCTCCAAACGCTGGCTCCATATGAGACTATTCCCACGAATAAGCTCATGTGATAAGTTTTAACAGATGATAATGATAGTTTAAACTTTCGAGTCGCCAAGGAGTATAATTTTTGCATGATGTTTCCCGCCTTTGTCCTTACGTTTGCAATATGGGTATCGTAATTCAACTTTTCATCTACATATATTCCTAAATATTTAGCTGCTTTAGATCTCTTAACGTTCGTGCCATCCATTTTAAATATAGGATCCCTTTTGTGCGTACCCTTAAACAAAACGTATGTCGATTTATGCGGAGCTACTTTTAGTTTGACTTTCTTACACCAAGTGCCTAGTAACTCTAGTGCTATATTTGCTCTACTTTCAAGATTGCTTCTGTTATCAGACTCTATAAGCAGCAATACATCGTCTGCATATGCAATAACATTTAACACATACTGACTATTTGATAGTTCTTCCAGTAGTGGTTCGATGAGTATGTCCCAGAAAAGGGGGCCTAATATTGAGCCCTGTGGGCATCCTTTGATTATTTCCTTTGTGATCATTTTGCTTGCGTCTCTGACATGCACCCGTCTATCTTTACAGTAGTCTTTCAATGATTCATACAAACATTTAGGGTAGTTCTTTTCCTGCAGGATCCTGAAAAGCTCGGGCCACCAAAGGTTGCCGAAAGCTCCAGATATATCCACGAAGATTCCTGCCACATATTTTCTATTGCTATTTTTCACGTTTTCCACAAGTTCATTTATAGCATCCTCCGTGGACCTTCCCTTCCTGAACCCAAATTGTAAGTTTGTCATTCCTATCATGGTTCTAAATTCATGTATGCGTTTATATAATAACTTTTCCTGTACTTTTCCCAGCGTATTTAACAAACAGATTGGCCTATAGGTTTTAGGATTCATGGGATCTCGGTCTTTATCTTTGCATAAAATTATAACATTAGCCTCTTTCCAACAATAGGGTACCCTACCAGTAGCCAGACATACATTTATTAGTGCACATAGGTATGGAGCCAATTGATTTTCTAGATTTTGCACGACTTCTGCACATATGTTGTCTGGTCCGGGTGCTTTCTTTGGTTTTAAGTCCCTGATGGCTAATCTTACTTCAGATATGTCAAATGGAAGTATCACATTATTATTTATATAGTTGCATTTAAGGCTTTCCCTTTTTCTTTTATGCTCATCCTCATCATCACTGTCATCTGATGGTAACAACACCTTCATCATGTAGTTCATGGATTCCAACCATGTTTTTGTTGTTGACCCATCTGGTTTGGATAATGTTGAAAGAATCTCAGGGGCTCTAATTTTTTCCATTACCAGTTTGTATGGTATACCCCAGACGTCAGTACTTATATTTTCCTCAACGAATCTTTCCCACGATTCCTTTCTTGTATTTTCCAGTAATGATTTATATTGTTCCTTTATTTCCCTATATAACTCCAAGTTTACTGTCCTTTCTTGATCCGTTATGCTTCGTTGATATATTTGCCTTCTTTTACGTAGCTTACTCCTTAGCTTTTGTAATTTTTCATTCCATATTTGGTACCTTTTGTTTTCTGTAACATATGTTTTCCGCAGAACCATATCCATAGATCGTTTTATACTCAGAGTTCATTGTTTTGCATTTTTATCTACGTCATCTTCAAAATTGGTCATCTCCGGTAATTGTAATACTTTATTTAACTCTTCCCAATTTGCATTTTTAGTTGGTATTTCCTTTCTTTTTTATTGTACCACTTATTTAGTTCCCCTTCTTCTTGTGTGATCAAATCAAAATATATCATATTATGATCACTCGTTGTCATTTCCTGTGCTACTTTCCAATTAGTGATTCTTTCAACTATATACCCTTTTGCTAAGGTTATATCTATGTTCTCCTTGGCATCAGATCTATTGTGAAAGGTATATGTATTTGCAGGTTGGTTCATAACTATTAGGTTAAAAGCGCTAATAACTTCCTCCAGTTTTTCTCCTCAATCATCTGGATTCCTACTAAACCACCAGGTAGACTTTGCGTTAGAGTCCATTGTATAAATTATGGATCTTCCTGTATACACCTCCAATACATTTGTCATCCTGTCTAAGTGTAATTGTATGTCGTCTCTATATTGGAAGTAATGGTTGCATAATACAAACGCCACATTTCCTATAGTGATTTCCACACAGTTCAGATATTCGTCGCAGAATTGAGCTATTTTCATTATTTGAATGTCTTTATTCACTACTACTAGCATAGCCTTTGGCTCATTGCCTTCTATTATTATCCTTGCAGTTGATGACATATGGATTGGTTTTCCATTGACCACATATGGCTCTTGTATGCAAAGGATATCTATATTCATATCCTCAATTACTTTCCTAATTTCCATCATTACTAATCGCGACCTTTGCGCATTGATTTGTCCCACTCGTACACCTTTTGTCCATTTACAATTACTACTATTCCTCTCTTCCTGGGTTAGTTGTGTATACTTATCCATAATTTGTCCTATTTATCAATCGTTCCCAAAACATTAAATATGTGGGGCAATGCTGTCTGTCTTTACAGTAAAATATTTTCCCTTGCACTTGGTTTTTCTTTTTAGAACTGCATGGAACGCAGATTGCTGGTTGGTTTTTCTTTCCACAGTCTTTTTTGAGATGATCCTGTTCCCCACAATGGGAACAGATAGACACTTCATTCTTGCAATATTTTGCAACATGTCCCAATTGCTGACATTTCATGCAACGGGCTACTACTACTTAATCTTTCACAGAAACGGCCTGAAAGCCCACGTAAACCCTCTGCTTACAAATCAGCGATTTCCTTATTCCAGGATCAACTTCCAGTACATGGTGTACCACTCGTCTCTCTTTTGGACCTGTTCTAAATTTGAATACGACACCCTTGTCGAACTCTTCCCACTTAAAGTCTTCCTTACAATTTTGCTCATATAAGTTCATTTTTATATCTTGTTCTTTTTCAGTTGCTATCACATCATAAAGTATTACCAAAGGATTCCTCTTTTTTACCTCTTCAACCGTAATTCCTTTTCCTTGTAAATTTGCACGGCCTAATATCTTTTGGACATCCTCCTTCGAGTCAGCTTCTATAAATAGCCCTGTATCTGTTGTCCTGACACCACTAATTTTAATGTACTCTTTATTCGGTTTTAGAATTGTTGTTACAATTTCTTGTGTTTCACGTGTCGATTTTCCTTCTGTAGATTTGATGACCACTCCATAAGTTTGCTTGCTTAAAACTTTTTGTACTTTCTCTGTAACCTCCAGTAGTTTAGGCTTAGCCACAACTTGTGCATACGATGTCGTAGGTATTTCTTTTTTCATCTCTCTCACTATCCTAACCTCTGTCCTTAGCTTAACTATTTCCATTTTCAAATTGTTATATGCTCCTTTAACTTTCCCCAATAATGAGAACACTTTGTTCTTTGATGAAACAGACATTTTATCTCCTCCAATTACACCATTAATTTCTGATATTATAGATGTAATGTCTACACCAACTTCTTCTATTTGTGTTAGATTATTGCTTCCGCTTACAGTGGTAACCGTATTGCCTCCACTGCCTTTCATTGGAGATCTTGGCCGGGATTGTTTCGGCCTAAATACTTCCTCTGCCGACTCTTTCCTTCCTCTGTCCTTATCCATTTTATTCGCTCCTCTCCGCCAGTAGATAGACAAAGCCTATCCACTGCTCAGGGTCGGGGGACGAGAACCCGGGAGCTGTCTGGCAATCTTCCGATAGGCCGTGTGCACACTACTGACACCCTATCGGCTTAGCACTCTCTCTCTAGCTAGATTCTTTAGCTGGGGGTTAACAGCCAGACATCCGACCCCGACGGGGGTGTGGACAGCCCGGACACCTTCAAAGAGACTGCCCACACCAGGAAGAGCAGCCGGAAAACGAGTAAGGGACGTCGTGCAGAGGGGCACGTCGGCGCCATCACCACCATCCCCTCGAGTGACACTGCGCGCCGTCAGCCGGCGTATGGATGACAGCCTCATCGCGGACGGTTGGGTAAGAGGAAAGCCGTGCCGTGTGCTGGTGGATACCGGGGCGGCCGTGACCATCATCAGACCTGACGTGGCGAAGGGTTTACCGACAAGGAAGCCGAGCCGACCATACCAGCTTATCACGGCATCGGGCGACACCTTGCCTGTGGAGAATGCCCTGCTGAAGCTGACCTTGGGAAGGAGCACGGTACGTCTGTGGGTGTTCGTCGCGAAAGTGGCTGAGGAGGTGATACTGGGATTGGATGCCCTCAGGAGCCATGAGGCGACGGTCGACGTCGGCAAGAAGGTCCTGCGGCTCCACAGAGAAGAGGTTATACTCCGTCAACCAGAAGAGCGCCTTGGAATCTGCAGCGTCGTCTTGGACGAAGACGTGGTTGTCTCCGCGAGGAGGGAGGTGGTGGTGACGGCGCGACTGGAAGGCCAGAGAACCAGGAACATGATGCTGGACCAGAAGACGCCTGTGCACGGACTATGTGTAGCCAGGGCACTGCTGCCGTGCCGAGAGGAGGTGCCAGTGAGACTGCTAAATCCAACGGACACCGATCACGACGTTCAGGCCGGGATGGAGTTGGGAACGTGCAAGACCGTGGTAAGCGTAACAGCAATCGACAAGATGCAGTAGCCCGTGCCGACGCAACACCTGGGGCCCCGGCTAGAAGGCTTACTGGAGAGGGCGGCCGACCACCTGACCGCAGAGCAGCTGGAGAAAGTTCGACAACTGCTAAGACGATACCAGCGCGTTTTCAGCCAAGGTGATAGTGACTATGGCCGCACGGACAAAGTGCTTCACCGCATCGACACCGGGGACGCCCGGCCTATGTGGCAAACACCTAGACGCGTTCCGCTGGCGAAGCAAGGGGCGGTACGAGACATGCTGGAGGACATGAGATCCAGGGGGGTGATTGAAGAGTCGGACAGCCCTTGGTGTTCCCCTGTAGTCTTGGTTACGAAGAACGGCGAGCTGCGCTTCTGCGTAAACTACAGAATGCTGAACGCTGTCACCCGGAAGGACTGTTTTCCCTTACCCCGGATTGACGACACCCTGGACACGCTAGCTGGTGCACAGTGGTTCTCGACCCTGGACCTGAAGTCGGGCTACTGGCAGGTAGCTCTAGACCCAAGAGACAAGGAGAAGACCGCATTCTCGACAGGCCAAGGGCTCTGGCAGTTCACCCTTTGGCCTCTGCAACGCACCAGCTACCTTCCAACGCCTCATGGATTCAGTGATGAGAGGATTGACTTATAACACTATACGCTTATAACGCTGTTATACCTAGACGACATCATCATCATCGGCAAGACCTTCGAACACCAGGTGCTACAGAGACTGCAGGTGACCAACCTGAAGCTGAACGCGAAGAAGTACCAGCTCTTCCGTAAGGAAGTTAACTACTTGGGCCAAATAGTTTTACCAACCAAAGTGGCCACAGACCAGGAGAAGACACAGGTAGTGAGATTTTGGCCTCACCCAAAAGATAAGCGAGAAATGCGCAATTTCCTGAGACTGTGCACTTATTACCGCCGTTTCATAAAGGGCTTCTCCAACATCGCCAAGCCCTACAACCGCCTGACAGCAGAACACTGGGCATATGTAAGGACGAAGGACGCCGAAGGAGCTTTCCAGCAACTGAAGCAGACACTCTGCAGTGCTCCTATTCTGGGTTTCCTACAACCAGGCGGCGCCTTCACTGTGGACACCGACACCAGCGACCATTGCATTGAAGGCGTCCTATCCCAAGTCCAGTACGCCACGAGCGGGTGATAGCCTATTAAAGTAAGACGCTGTCCAAAGCAGAGAAATACTTCTGCGTCACCCGGCGAGAGCTACTGGCGGTGGTATAGACCTTGGAGCACTTCCACAAGTACTAGTAAAGTTCACCTGAGGACTGACCACTCCGCCCTAACCTGGCTACTGAACTTCAGAAATCTGGAAGGCCAGACCGCCCGTTCAAAACCGTGGCAAGGACTGCACCGGGTAGTAAAGAGTATTAACGACGTTGTCTAACGACTCCTGAACGTGATTGGGTCCCTCTGTCTGTACACTGGGAGGTGAGACACTGAGGTGAGCAAGGTCCAGGCCAGGACTCTCACCTAAGCCTGGGTGGCACCCAGGAAGTGAGCTCACCTTCTGAGATGTTTGCTATGGTAGAGGACATTGTCGCTATGGGAACCGAAAAATGTTAAGAACAGTGGAAAACAAGTAGCTGAGTCTTGTCCTCTCTACTTGATTATTAATAGAAATGAGGAAGGCCAGAAATTTACTACCATGAACTTGTTTATTATCCAGAAGGATTTAGATAGTATTGCTGGTCCCGTAACATCATGTATCCAATGTCGCAAAGGCAGGCTACTGGTCAAAGCTGTTACACTGATACAGGCTGCAAAAATTATGAAAGCCAATGTGCTTGTGAGCCATTTGGTGCGCACTGAACTGCATAGGACTCTGAACTCCTTGCATAATGATGTGAACACCAGCACACTGGTTGGAATGTTGAATTAGGCGATTCAGTAAAACTTGGTGGAACAAGGTGTGACCAATGTATATTGAGTCCACCGCAATGAACAAGGTGAACTGGTGCCTACTCATACCCAGTTTGTTACCTTTGATCAAGTAGATCTTCCACAAAGGATTAAGGAAGGGTATGAAGCTACTGAAGTGAAGCCGAAGATATGAAATCCATTGAGGTGATACAAATGCCAGCGCTTTTGGCCACATGAGTGAATCTTGTAATGGAGTTGCTACCTGCGTTGAGTGTGGGGAAGTCCAGCATGATGATTTATGTACTTCACCTGCATCCTATGTCAACTGAAGAGATAATCATTCATTGAACTCCAGAGTATGGCCCTGCTATATGGAGGACATGGCAATCCAAGAGATCCGGATAAATGAGAAGGAAGCCCGAAAGCTGTTGCATATTCGTCAGCCTTCTGTCCCTAGGACTGTTAGAGTGCAGTTGCAGCTAAGTAGGTACCTAGACGTGAAATCGCAACACAAACTAGCAACTTAAACAGTGGAAATATTGCGGAAAGAACAATTACACCATGATCATAGCCAAAGCAACAGACACCAGCACGAACAACAGTGAGCATGCCTAACAAGTCCAGTTCCTAAGAAGAATGTTTCAGCCAACCCAATGCCAAAAACATCTATTTTAAGAACAACATGTGAACCAGTAGTATATAATGCATGGCCAAAGAAATTAAAAACCTCATTTTAAAAAAGCGACTTCCTAAGGCAGAATAAACAGACTAGTACCAAGAAAAACCAGTGTAAAATTCCACGGCCATCTCCTCATTGATCATCTACTGAGGTATCATCTGTAGAGGACTCAGATTGGTGACTATCATCTTCCTAGATCGATTTGAGAGCCTTGAACTGAAATGATTACTTGGAAAGCGGTCCTCCTCCATAGAGAATGTGGAGCAGGAAGATCCTGCCCTCACTGCCAGAATAAGCCTACTGAAAATGCTAGCCCAAACCCCAAAAAAGGAACAAATTGATTCGACCACCACTTAGCAGGTAGTTTGTTTTGTCATGCCCAGTTATAGAATTTAATATTGAAAATGGCTTTTTTAATGCCTTTTGGTGTTTTATTAATTGTTATTTATAGCTTTTCATTGGCTTTTTCCTAATGGTGCATATTTATTTTATTGCCATTTTGTTTTGGTCTTTTAATTTTTAGATAAGTTTATCTCTGGCTATTGCCATGATTTAGTTTTTGAAAGGTCGCTGATGACCAAGCACTTAAGTGCCCTTATATACAAATCATCATCATCATCATCATCATCATCATCATCATCATCATCATCATCATCATCATCATCATGCCGTGACAGCAAAAGGTCCAGTTCATTTCTGACAAAATACACGTAAAATATAATGGCATATAAATAATGAATGGCAGAAGCTAAAATTACATTCTGAATATAATTACCCATATCAACAATGTGGTCTACCACATTGAGCGACAATCCTGAGGCTAGCAGATGGCAGTTCATCTTGATCAGCTCGCCCCATATCATGGAGATACTCGAGATGGTCAGCTCTGGAGAGAGAGCTATGTAAGTCTCACCTATGGGACTCAAGTTACCAGTACAATAAGCCAAAGAAGCAACTGGCTGGGTGATAGTGCTGTCACTCATGTAAATGCTAAAGGTGCTATAGAGAGATAACCATAATCTGCTGAAAGTTTCCCTTCTCTCCATCTCTAAAACTTTCTGCAATTCTATGCAAGATCACACATGCTATATAAGTGAACACTCTAATGAGTGAATGAGTATTTTCTGGTGTGACAAAAGGTACTGCTCTATAAGCAAGTTCTACTGGTGCAAGAGATAAGAACACTCTTGCATTCAACTGCCAAGAGGGTAAACTGCCCTGAACAAATGGCTATGTCATGGGTAATTTATTAAACAATTATGTTGCGAAGAATGCTACATGACAGTGAAAACTATGTAAAGTACTACGAAATGTTAAACTAGTTCATGTTAGTGATATGACAGTGAGAACGTAGTGAAATGGTACTTAAAACTGTACAGTCACAATATGAATTTAGAAAATATTCTTAAACTGCATTACTGTATGATGAAAAGCCTTTTAAGTCTTCAAAACCAATTAGTCAGTTTTTGAAATAATAGCAATTTAATTTGAGTCAATATCCGAAAAGTTTAAGCTGAACTTTAACCTCTAAGCAGAAAATGAATCAAGGCATAGAGCAATGCAGAGACTCTAGCAGTCTTACCTTGTTGGTTCTGGCAATATTAATCCCTCATCTCCTTTTGATAACTGATCCTGCAACAAGAAATTGTAATGTCACACTTTTCTTTACATTCAACTCTATGCAGTGTACGCATATCCTTGCAAAACCAATACAAAATGTAGATCTTTCAAAAGCTATTGACTGCTTTAGCAATGAAATCTTATCAAATATACTGAATTTTATGATATCAGAGAATTTCCAGGAAAATAAGCTTTTTCATATATACTGGACTGAATCAATACGTCTGCCATAATAAATATAATCTGTGTGTATGTTCTATTTCAGAATGTTACTTACTTTCAATAATCTATGTGAAATATTATCCTTATCTTACAGGAACGAAGAACCTATGAGGAGAAATATATAATTTATATTAATTATTTATAACAACACCATAGCTCAATCTTTTGTATGTGGTTCTAGCATATAACAATAAAAATTGCAGCTGCATGTTAAACTTTGTAATCACTGGAGCCTGGATTTGTATATAATTATGTATATTCTATCCGTTTATATGAGGACACACAAAAACAGATTACAACTGAAGTTCTGTATATTGCTGTACAAAGTTACATTTTGCATATCTGATACAGTAATTATGGATTAATTAAACAAATAGAATGCATAGTAGATTTTACAAATGATTGTTATAAATAATCAATAAAATATTAATAAAGGACAAACAAAAAACAGAATTATGTCTAGGCTTTCATGGCTGGCATTGATCCTATAGAACATAGTTTCCGAGCTTGCAGGCCATGGTCCAGTCAAATTACTGTCTGGTGTTTCATCCATAATGTGACTTTGTGGGTTCATAGAATTAAAAGGCCGAGTTGCAGAAATTAAAAATCTCCTTTATTTTCATAGAAATACTCTTATAGATTACAGCAGCATTACGTTATGTCACCATCAGTCTACCAAGGTTGATCACAATAACAAACAGTGACAGCAGATTAGCTCTCGTTACAATAACACTTCCAGCTGTCTCTCGTTCACAACACTGTTTCACAACTCACTGCTTTACAACACTCACTTTGTGAGCCGTCATGTCCTTAAATACCTAATGAGTAATTCTAGATTGTTCTAACATAAACCAGAACCCGAACAATCTCTATCAGTCCACAAATTTCCAGAAGAATAAAGAAACCAAATATTCTATCACATTCCAGAAGCGTAACTTAATCTATGCCGGCAAGTCCTTTACCTCAGTTATCTTTTGCTTGCCGGCGCTTGTTTTGGATGGCGGGGTCCAAAAACACAAAAAACATAAAAAAATGCTCAAACTGTTAAAATAGCTAAAATAGGATCGCCGAGATTAACCTAAAATGAGGCACGGCGAGGGATGTTGAAATCATATGGAACGAAGCATTCCGCTGCGCTGTAAAAAGTCGAAGAGGCCCTCCACAGCAGCAAGATCATCCCTCAGCATTGCGCTGAGGTTGGGTGCCAAACACAAGGAGTAGCGCAGCGTTGAGTAAAATCGGCACTCCACTAAAAGGTGCTGCACCATCAAAGGCTCACCGCAGTGAGAACAATGAGGTGCTGAGTCCTGGCGTAACAAGTGTTGATGGCTAAAACGGCAGTGCCCGATGCGAAGTCTAGCTAAAATAACCTCTTCCCTGTGAGAAGAACGTGAAGATGTGGCCCAGGGAATCGGAAGAGGTTTAATCTCCCGGAGTTTGTTCCCAACGAGCGCGGACCAGTCATCATGCCAGCGAGTGTTGATGGCTCGGCGAAGGGAAGCACTAAGATCCTCGAGAGGAACAGAATTCCTGAAAACAGTGGGGGATAAAATAGCAGACTTCGCTTACCGACACGGAACGTGAAACTGCAGCTGGGGCCGTAGAGGAGCTAGACGAGGCTGCTGGTGCCAACGCCTTAAAAGGAATGGCAGTCTCCAGCAAGTCGCATTGGGTTGAAGCATCCGAAACATTGAGGGTCCGTGTGGAAACAGACTGCGTCGCCTGCACAGGAGAGTTTCGAACTGCTGATGCGTAACCCAAGCTGGCAGCGGGTTTCAGTTGCTCAAACCGTCTTTTTGCCTCTAGAAAGGACAGACGTTCTTTGACGCGCAGTTCCTGAATGGCCTTCTCATCAAGAAACTGCGGACACTGACGGGAGCTGGAGGGATGCGTACCACCGCAATTGACGCAGACCAGGTCACGAGTACATATAGCGTCGCCATGGGGGAGGGGGTAAACCGCAACGGTCACATACAGCATCTAAAGTACAGCGAGCCTGAGTATGCCCAAACCGCTGACACTGAAAACAGCGCATGGGGTTTGGGACATACGGTCGCACTGCAGCACGTTCGTACCCCCAATAGATAGATAGCATCCGGCAATGTGCTACCTTTGAAAGTGAGGAAGACTGTCCGCAACGGAACAGACTGTCCATCATGTTTACCAAGGAGACGGTACGCCTCGCACACATTCTGGTCAGTCAAATTAGATACAATCTCCTCGTTAGAGAGGCCGTCCAAATTGCAGGTTGTCACGACCCCTCTACAGGTATTCAGCGTCTTATGTGGGGCTACCCGGATGGGGTAGGAACCCAACAAGCAAGAGTTCAGGAGCTTTCTGGACTGATCCTCTTTCTTTGTTTCCACCAAAAGGGTACCGTCTCTTAACCGAGTTGCAGATTTTAAGACGCCACATATCCGATCAAGCTCGCGTTGGATATAAAAAGGACTAATGTCTCGCATTCTTGTTTTCACAAGTCAGGGTCACGACCAAAAAGGAATCAAATGGGGAAGGTCTGCGCGGAGGAGCCATGGTTGGAGGACCCCCTTCCGGAACCGTCGGCGTCAGCCTGCCATCCGGGGGTGAAAGAAAAAGACACCAAATCTTCACGGTCTGCGCCGTCATGGGAGACCCCTCCCACCACCGATCTCAGTTGTACTTCAGAAGAGCTACCGTCCAACTACTGTTGCCCAAATGTGAAAACCATTCACCACGTGACACCCCGGCTTTAGGCCCCTACCACAGGAATAACCGCCTGTGGCCCCCTACTTTAGGCCGTGCAGCAGTCAACAGACGCATGCACGGATTCAGGGGGCTTGTGGTTGATTACACCGGGGCTCCCGTCAGCGGTAACACGTCCGGCTGGTAATACTGGCCCAATGACTCACGGCCTTCGGACCATTAAAACCAGCCGGGCCTCATGGAGACTACGTGAGTGTACATGACGGTGTGGACGGGCTCCGCACCTAAGGTCACACACAGGGTCAGTAGGGAGTCCACTACAACCTTCACGCCTGAGACCTACGGAGAGCACGCAAATCGGAAGCCGCGCTGGAACCGTGGGACAGGAACCACGGAGACAGAAGAAAGATCCCTGGTGGTGAGGCAGGAGTTTATAAACCTAAACAGCTAAAGCTAAAATAGAACAATAAACCTAGAAGAGGAAGAAGCTTAATACTAAGGGTGACCAACGTGGCACAACCAAAATGGGGTGAGAGGGTGATGATGGGGATGATTGGCTCGGGACCCCAGGATCGCCAATGCCCGTACCTACCGTAGTAGGCCCCTGGGGGGATTTGTTTTAGAGTAGTTACATGTTTGCATCTTTGTTGTCTTTTGAATTTATCAATTTCCTTTTTGACCAATTCAGCACTGAATCCACTGTATTCTGCAATGTGAATTATATTATTGTACTCTTTGATATATTCCATCTTGTTTAAAGGTACATTAACAAGCCGGTAAGTTAAACTGTTGATAATAGCATGCTAGTGTTGTCTTGGGTTATATCCATCTGATTTTATGAAATTTTCTGTGTGTGTGTTTCCTTCCTATGTATGCCAAATTCAAGTTCTGTGTGTTTTCTGGTAAGTTTCAAATCTAAGAAAGGGATTTCTTTGTTTGTCTCTTTTTCTATGGAAAATTTTATTGCAGGATTTTGTAAATTAAGTAGCTTAAATGTATCATCCACTTGTTTCTCATTTACTATTGCCCAAACGTCATCCACATATCTATACCAATGTTTGCAAATGAGTGGGAATGCCTTTGTGATATGGGTTTCCAAAAAGCTCATGAGGAGGTCTGCCAAAAATGGGGACAGTGGATTGCCCATAGATAGCCCTGATTTTTGTTTGAAAACTTTTTTACTGAATGTAAAAAAGGACTGTTCAATGCAAATATTTGCTATGTGAAGGTATTCCTCTATGATGTTTTGGTCTAATTGTAGGGATCGAAGCCATATTTGCATGTACTCCATAAGTTTGTCTCTTGGCACACTTGGGAACAAAGAGAATTACATCAAAAGATACCATTCAGTCAGTGGGAGAAAATTGTAGATTTTTAGTTTTGTTGATGAATTCCAACAAATTTTTAATACTGTGACTTTCAAATTTTGGTAGCTCCTTAAATTTTCTGTTTAGCCATTTGAATAGTTTGTAGCAGGGTGTGTTTATGTTCTTAATGATTATAGGGTTGTCTACTTTTTTACTTTGTTTAATTTCTTTTGGTATGATCATTTTAACCTTGATTGTTTCATTTAACTGTTTTACACACATATTTAAAGGTTCAGACTTTATTTCCTGGAATTCATCACTTGCCAATAAATCTGTCATTCTAGAATAGTAGTCTTGTTTGTCCATGATGACTATCTTATTTCCTTTGTCTGCTTTCATATAAACATCTTTTTTATTCAGAGATATAAGTATTTTCAAGTATGGTTTGGGTTTATCGCTTTCCCTTTCTATTTTTTCTAAGATCTTCGCACATTTGCTGCTAATTGCTGATCTCTGCCCAGTATTTAGACCCTCAGTAGCTACTTCAATGTGAACTATATAATCTTCTAGTTATCGGAGAAAGTTACACAAGTTTTTAACCCTTTCAAAGTATAAACTTGAAAGAAGTGTAGGGACGGTGAAGCACACTTGATTCACTTTTGTTTTAACCCTTTGTTTAACAATGCTATTTCCGCATGTGTGAACGTTTCATGGGAGAGATTTATTACTTCATTCTGATTCTGTTTGTTTGTAGGCCGGCATTTCATGTTGTTTACTTTTCCCAAGATTAGACTCTGTATTTTCCTATTTTGTTTTCATGCTTTTTTATTTACGCGAGTGTTTATATGCGTAAAAGCACGGTTTTCCAAGTTGTCCCACACAATGTTTCCTAATGTTTTGCACAATTTCAGATGTAATTCATAGAGGTTGAAATCTAATTTTTATAATTTACTGTAGTATAAATCCTTTTCTGGAAGTGTTGAAAACAGTGTTGTTGTATAAATTAAGTTAATTGGGAGTCGATTAATAACACAAAACAACACTCAGTGAGTGTTGTTTTGTGTTATTAATCGACTCCCAATTAACTTAATTACTGTAGTATGTTGAAACTTCCATTTCTATTATTTTCTTTCGGTTGACCTTTGTTGTTTTATGTTGCAGTTCATTTTTACGTATTTTCTAACAATGTTTGGGCATCCAAAGTATAAACTTGAAAGAAGCGTAGGGACAGTGAAGCACAAATTAATACAAAATTGAATCGAGAATATATTGACACATTGCTTCACTCACACTGTTTATTCACAGGACATGTTTCAAGAGCTCTTGCTCCTATCCTCAGCTGATACTCGACTAGTGCAAGTTGTAGTTTTTTCTTCTTTCTCCGTATCGTCAATAGATGGCGTGATGTACTTGTCCACCACCGGACATCTTTGACAAGTACATCACGCCATCTATTGACAAAACGGAGAAAGAGGAAACCACTACAACTTGCACTAATCGAGTATCAGCTGAGGATAGGAGCAAGAGCTCTTGAAACATGTCCTGTGAATAAACAGTGTGAGTGAAGCAATGTGTCAATATATTCTCGATTCAATTTTGTATTAATGTTTGGGCATACTTTGTTTTTCATGCATGACTTTAGGAACTTGATGTCTAGTGAAAGGAATCTCCTCTTTTCTTTGATTTTTAGGTAGGTTTTATGCCATTTTTTTTTATTGCTTATGGCACTGTTAATATATGTATGATGCTGGAAACTAACCTCTACGTCCTCCATTTCATTCACCTTGTCGATTGCATTTGTTGTGTCCATAATGAACTTGAATGCCAAACTATATTCCAATATGTAAGGACTATGATACAATGAAGCACAAAATTAATATAATTTTGAGTCGAACTAGTACTTAATGCTCCACTTATTGCAAGTATTTACCTAAAATGCGTTTCGTTAGGATCTTCCTAACATCATCAGCTGTTGTTGACCAACAAAAGACTCAAAATTATATTAACTGCTGAAATGATTTCTGCACCGTATTTCTTAATGCCTTCTTTTGTAGCTTAAACATTATCTTACTGTTACTAGCATAACCCCATAGTATTAGACTATATGATAGAAGAGAATGAAAATAAGCAAAGTAACATGTTCTGAGCACCTTAGAAGTTACTCGTGTTTTCAGCTGATGTAGAACAAAGCAAGTTTGGCTCAGCTTCACTGATAACTTTTAAATATTTTTGTCCTAGCTTAAATTTTTGTCTACCCATAAACCTAAACATTTACTTTCATGCTCAAAATTTACCAAACTGGCACCAATTGAGATGCAAGGATTTCCGACTTTTCTACAAGCCTTGTACTGAAAATTGAGTGCTATTGTTTTCTCTTCATTTACAAGCAACCTATTGACTTTAAACCACTTTAATACTTTTTCTAAGCTGATGTTAGATTTTCTTTAAAGCTGTCATCATCCTTTCCTGTAATGAAAATACTTATATCCTCTGCAAAAAGTGTGATTTTAGCATCCAATTTGTTTTTAAGACACAATGGCAGATCATTTATATATAGTAAAAACAACACGGGGCCTAGAATAGATCCTTGCAGAAATCCTGATACTACAGGTCTTTTTTGTGATAGCTCCTACTTGATTTGCTTTTAGCCTTTTTCTACCAAAATGATCTCAACTATCTATTCTCTCATTTCAAGATAGGACTTACACCAATTCAAACCCACCCCTTGCATCATATTTATGCAACTTATTTAGCAAAATATCATGATCCATCATGTCAAAAGCTTTGGTCCTATCCCAACTTCTCTTTTGTCCAGTATGCCATAGATACTTTCATGTTACAGGGTAAATCCTTTGACCAAAGTAAGCAGGTATAGTCAGGTGGAAAAGAAGAAGCTATAAGTTTTCCCCATCCAAATCTAATAGATCAGTACAAGTCCTTCATGTGTGGCATAGAACGCATGGATGAGAATACATCCCTGTACAAAATTGGGATGAGAGGGAAAAAGCGATGGTGGTCCATTTTTACATGGCTCTTGAATACAGTGGTTCATAATGTTTGGATTCTTTTGCATGTATAAAGAAGAGATATACATCAGAATTCAGGAGAGATATTTCAGCATATACCTCACTAGGTATGTAAATGCACCCACATTTGAAGGATGAATCTCCAGTTCACTATGGACTACAACAGCAATTAGGTACCTGATTACTATATGTGCGCAATAATAAGATCGATTTGGTTCCAAGTCCTCATTTGGTAAGTTTCGTTTAACTCTGTAAACATAGATGATAACTTTGAAATTTGAAACACACTATACACTGACAAGTAGTGGCTAATACACTAAGCTTTATCATGTCCGCCATATTTCGTTTTGATCAATTTTGAGGTTAATTAGCTAACCAATTTACAACAATCATATGTTAGAATTAGAATTTTAGTTCGTCCTTGGCAACATATACATGTTATGAGACACGTCAAAATGTATAAATACAGTATATACATAAAGTCAAATTGATTACATACAATATACACAGTAAGCAGCTTTTCTATTGTTTCATGTGGTATTTGCATATTCTAATTTACTATAAAAAATGTCATAACATGAATATTACAGGTTTGTGAATGTACAATGCTCCCAGTGCTCATTTACATTGTTATAGTTCTAAAAATTCATTAACCATATAAAAACAGTGTGCATGTACAAATTTCTTAAGCTTATTCTTAAAGGGTTTTAATGATGCAGCTTGTTTAAATGAATTTGGAAGTTTATTATATAACATTATCCCTTTGTAGTTAAAGCTTCCTTCATAAAGGCTCGTTTGGTGCACTTGAATTGTCAGTTTATCCTTGTTACAAGTGTGGTTGCAATGTACATCAGCATTTACTTGAAAATGATTTATATTTGTATGAACATTTGTGGATGTTATGGCTCTCAAAAGGGGACACATTATTATTCGTTTACCTTCGTATAATTGATCTGAATGCAATAGAGCTGGTGTGGGCAAAACCAAGGAATGTACCGGAGGATGCAACATTACTTGTGATATCTTCGCTTATGTTCCACGCTATTTTGCTGAACTGTGTCAAGGTTGACCACACTGCAGAAACAAAAGAGCTTTAGCTCTCTCTTCTTCCCCTCTGAACGCACCACACCTTAAATCCAGCACACAACTTATCTAGCACATACTGTACATAAGACAGCATCAGCCTCACCTGATTCTCCAAATAATCAATAAAGCTCCGAGAGTTAAACTCTCGTGTTTGCAGGGTGGGTCAACTGTAATGTGAGAATTTGTTTTTACTGTTTTGTCAAATTTCACACAAATCCTTATTACTGTAAATGTATTAACAAAACACTGAAATTTTATATGACTATTAATACATCTTTATGATTATTTCCATTTCAAAATTATTATAATGCAGAATTTTCAAACAATTTAGTACATAATTCTGCTTCCTGGACACTGTGGTATATTAGGTAATGAGACAGCAGAAAAAATAGCCAAAACTGCTGCACAGATGAAATGGAGGGACAGGAAATTAGGGAGATGTAATTATCCAACCTAGCATTCATCTGGCGACCCGGGAAAATCCCCGAAAAAACCCATGGGTCAGATAGGTCGGATACGGGAATCGAACCTGGAGCTCCCAAATGCGGGTCACAGATGACACCATCTGAGCCATCCCGCCCGGTTTGCCAAACCGATAGATTGAAATGAGGGAATGCTTTTGGATTTAGTACGTTTAGCAATAGTGACAAAAAGTTCATAGTTGCACCACCAGAGAGAAAAGAGCCGACGACAACAGACAGTTCGAAAGAGGTTGATAATGGGTCAATGGCTTCTGAAACTAGTCCCTCAAAAATATAAAGTGTAAGTGACAAAGTATTAAAAAAACCAACTATCAATTTTTTTTTCTTTCAGCTTTTGGATTTTATTTCATTTTCAGTGCTGAACAATTTATGTTTTGATGAACTCATATTCAAGACTCATTTTCAAGGTAATCTTTCTCATTTCAACAGTTTAAGCTACACAGGTTTGTAGAGCATACTGACATCTATTGAATTTTACATCAAACTAATTGTGTTTGGAGGTGGATTTCTTGTATATGATTAGTTGCTCCTCACGAGTAAAAGACAGAAAACTTGTTTACCGCCTATATTTAAAACCGTTATTAACTTAAACTGATATATCGACTGTAGCTAAATATGAAACAATTCCCAAAAGATTCAACACAAATGGTATTGATAATAATAATAGAAAAGAAATGCATTAGAATTTAAAATCAAAAGCCCAAAGAATCATACACACTAGCATTTTTCAATATTCCACACTGCCAAATATTACACAACATTAAAGAAATTCCAGGTAAGTTATTAATGCTTGCAGTATACAATACTGATGTAATAACCTTCTCTGAATTTTCTTATAATAAGCTCTAACTTTCAGAATTTAGCATTTATTAATTCAGATGAAGCTATTGGTTTTTTTAAAGTTTAAACATTAAACAAATTATTGTAAATTTTAAAATCGATTAATACAATGTGATAAGGTAATAAATTATCTAGCAGTTGCAGTAAGGATACCACTACATCAAAATACTACACCACCACTGCAAACACTTACCTCAGTGTCCAAGTGTAACGGCTCAGCTTTAAGGTCAATCTCTTCTGACTTGCACATAATTTCAGTTGCTTTTTCCAGAAATCCGTATTTTTCCTTGATCTCACTTGTAATGTTTTTCTTATGATTATCCTCATACATCTCACATTCTGGTTTCACTTTAAAAGGCATAACAAAAGAAGCTAACTTATTCTTTAACCAAACTTCTGAACCAAGAGTACCCATTGATTCAAACTGTACTTCGGTTAATGCTTTTTCCAAGCCTCTAGGCTCTTCTTTGACTTTAATGATGGAGTGGACATAATCAACCCCATGTACGCTGGAGTCATTGTCTACTTCATGATGAACCCCATGTATGTTGTAGTCACTGTGTACTTCATGATGAACCCCATGTATATTGGAGTCACTGTCTGCTTCATGATGAACCCCATGTATGTTGTAGTCACTGTCTACTTCATGATGAACCCCATGTATGTTGTAGTCACTGTCTGCTTCATGATGAACCCCATGTATGTTGGAGTCACTGTTTACTTCATGATGAACCCCATGTATGCTGGAGTCACTGTCTACTTCATGATGAACACCATGTATGTTGTAGTCACTGTCTACTTCATGATGAACCCCATGTATGTTGGAATCACTATCTGCTTCATGATCAACCCCATGTATGTTGAAATCACTGTCTACTTCATGATCAACCCCATGTATGTTGTAGACACTGTTTACTTCATGATCAACCCCATGTATGTTGGAGTCACTGTCTGCTTCATGATGAACCCCATGTATGTTGGAATCACTATCTGCTTCATGATCAACCCCATGTATGTTGGAGTCACTGTCTGCTTCATGATGAACCCCATGTATGTTGGAATCACTATCTGCTTCATGATCAACCCCATGTATGTTGAAATCACTGTCTACTTCATGATCAACCCCATGTATGTCGGTGTCACTATCTGCTTCATGATGAACCCCATGTATGTTGTAGTCACTGTCTGCTTCATGATGAACCCCATGTATGTTGGAGTCACTGTCTGCTTCATGATGAACCCCATGTATGATGGAGCCTGCATCTGCTTCATGATCAACACAATGTATGCTGGACTTGATGTCTGCTTCATGACCAACACAATGTATGCTGGAACTGGTGTCTCCTTCCTGATCAACACAATGTATGGTGGACTCGGTTTCTCCTTCATGATCAACACAATGTATGCTGGACTCGGTGTCTCCTTTCTGATCAACACAATGTATGCTGGACTTGGTGTCTACTTCATGATCAACACAATGTATGCTGGACTCTGTGTCTCCTTCATGATCAACCACATGTATATTGGAGCCAGTGTCTACTTCATGATTAACTCCACGTACATCGGAACAACTCTTTATAAAAACTGAAGCAAAAGGAACTGACTCACTCTCTGTATAATCTGAATCATGAGTCACTTCTGAATCACAGTGTGGTTCAGCTGATATTCTTTTCAACAAACTAGGTTCCTGTTTGATTTCTACTTTACTATCCATTTTGTCTATATCAACTTTTAGTCTTCATTATAAACTGCAATCAAACAAAAGTGTGTTATTCTTTAACACAGTTTCTAAACATAGATGCCTTTCTTGATTAAACTTAACCTCAGTTGCATTTTTAGCCAAAATCTTCTTCAATTTGTAATTCGCTGTCACGTCAGTCATCCCCATGTGTGATTCTGGTATTCCCTGAGTTGTTACAAAACCTGAAGAGAATAAAAAACTGTGATCAATAATCTGGCGTTGTTAAAGTAAAATTTGCAAAGAATGCACATATGATGGTTCAAACACTTTTGTATTTAATATGTTAAAAACAGAGACTTATATATATAGAGTCAACATGAAAAATTCGATGCCATGGCTGGGATTTGAACCATGGATCTCTTGGTTTCCATCCAGTCGCTCTAACCCATTGAGCTATCATGGCCAATGCTTTTATCTCATGATTTCCTGTTATTGCCATTGTGAATTTCAGAGCCTTTATTAATTTTTTCTATATCACAAACATAAATATAAAGTAGTGGCAGTATTTAAATAATGGAAATTAATTGTTCTTTCACACTAGCCGTGTGTAGGACGCACTATGAAAGGGTAGAGCCAGAATGAAAAATTCAATGCCATAGCCGGGATTTGAACCACGGATCTTCTGGTTTCCGTTCAGCCGCACTACCATTCTGCTACTATGGCCAGCGTGCAGATATGACATTAAATTCTCCATCTGACTCGTGTTTCTCCCGGTAAACCACTAGGAGTTCTCATAAACACATGAGACAACTACCTTAATGGCGACTTACTATGCTGTAAGTACTTTAAGGCCCGGGCTTTATAGTTCGGACCACTATTAGGTACAATTAATGGAAATTAATTGTTCTTTCACACTAGCTGTGTGTAGGACGCACTATGAAAGGGTAGAGCCAGAATGAAAAATTCAATGCCATAGCCGGGATTTGAACCACGGATCTTCTGGTTTCCGTTCAGCCGCACTACCATTCTGCTACTATGGCCAGCGTGCAGATATGACATTAAATTCTCCATCTGACTCGTGTTTCTCCCGGTAAACCACTAGGAGTTCTCATAAACACATGAGACAACTACCTTAATGGCGACTTACTATGCTGTAAGTACTTTAAGGCCCGGGCTTTATAGTTCGGACCACTATTAGGTACAATTAATGGAAATTAATTGTTCTTTCACACTAGCCGTGTGTAGGACGCACTATGAAAGGGTAGAGCCAGAATGAAAAATTCAATGCCATAGCCGGGATTTGAACCACGGATCTTCTGGTTTCCGTCCAGCCGCACTACCATTGTGCTACTATGGCCAACGTGCCGATATGACATGAATTTTTCATTCTGGCTCTACTCTTTCATAGTGCGTCCTACACACGGCTAGTGTGAAAGAACAATTAATTTCCATTAATTGTACCTAATAGTGGTCCGAACTATAAAGCCCGGGCCTTAAAGTACTTACAGCATAGTAAGTTGCCATTAAGGTAGTTGTCTCATGTGTTTATGAGAACTCCTAGTGGTTTACCGGGAGAAACACGAGTCAAATGGAGAATTTAATGTCATATCGGCACGTTGGCCATAGTAGCACAATGGTAGTGCGGCTGGACGGAAACCAGAAGATCCGTGGTTCAAATCCCGGCTATGGCATTGAATTTTTCATTCTGGCTCTACCCTTTCATAGTGCGTCCTACACACGGCTAGTGTGAAAGAACAATTAATTTCCATTAATTGTACCTAATAGTGGTCCGAACTATAAAGCCCGGGCCTTAAAGTACTTACAGCATAGTAAGTCGCCATTAAGGTAGTTGTCTCATGTGTTTATGAGAACTCCTAGTGGTTTACCGGGAGAAACACGAGTCAGATGGAGAATTTAATGTCATATCGGCACGCTGGCCATAGTAGCAGAATGGTAGTGCGGCTGGACGGAAACCAGAAGATCCGTGGTTCAAATCCCGGCTATGGCATTGAATTTTTCATTCTGGCTCTACCCTTTCACAGTATTTAAATACTTATAAAATATTCCTTATAGTTTATGTTCTTCTTTTCCTGATTCATCATTGTTCTAATTACTCCCTTTTGCATTCTCAATATTTTAATTGTGCAACTTCTATTCTTCCCCCTGTATTTCCATTCATTTCTTTGCGATAATCATGGGTGCGCTTTAATTTGAATAGGAGCATTGCTCCTGGAATAAAACCATGTACACCACCAGCATGGAGCAAAATCAGTCTATTTCCTTTCTCAACTGGCACTTTCATTGTCCCTGCCAGAGTGTCTAACCATGCCCTTGTCTTAGTGTGTCCTGCATTTACCCAATTTCATCATACCATACCAGCTTTTCGGAATTGCTTTTTAGAATTTCCCACAAGAATCTGTCTCTCCATGCAACAATATCACTTCTTTCCATTACAGCTTTCCTCCCAGAAAAATTTTTAAACTGAAAACCAAGTTCGTTCAGTACTTTACTTAGGCTGGTTCTTTTGCACCGTCGAATAAGCCAGCTTCCTTTAGAGAACACAGCAACTTCGCAAGAGTGGGAAATTCCTTTCTCATATAATATTGATACACATGTTGCCGTATAGCATCCTCTGGAAAAGCATCAAGTGAAGCTTTAAGGCTGCCTCGTGGCCTTTGCTTTCCCAGTGTATGCAAAACTGCAGACGGCAAACTTAAATCAGCTGGGCACTTTTCATTGATCAATAGTCTTCATGGTGGTTTTTCCCACCTTCAAGGCATCACAAACTCTATCCAGCACCTTAGTAATGGGTAGTAGGGGTCCATCATTGTCCTACTCCTTTCATAAGTACTCACGAAGCCCGAATATAAATTCGCGGCTTTGGCTCTTATAACATCCAATTTTTTTCTTGAATTCTGACGAACCAGTAGCCATATTACTACAATAGCAATAATAATAAGACTTTCAGACACTACAAATTTGAATTCATGCACACACAAAATAATAAACAAACCACCAGTGCGAGCACTAAAAACAACTAAAGCCACATGGTCCACACAAAATTGCAGTGGCTACACGGTGCTGGATTTGCAAGCCATGCCTAGCAGCGACAATGCTGATTGGCGCTAGCAGACAGTTTTAACTTACTGACTACGACACCAGATGTTCAAGCTCCCAGTACTACCAATAGAAGCAGTTAGTGCGCGTAAAATGTGTGAACAAAATATTCGAATAGAGTGGTGTTGTAAAGAATATCTTGCATGATAATGAAATTACAAGTTGGATTTCAATGTTTTAAAGCTAATGTAGTCCTATACTCTCATTATAGAGATAATTCTGATGATATGTTTTCAATTACTCATTATTATATGTTGGTGCTATTAACCTTTTCCCTGCACCTGCTGCAGCCAAAAAACGTCTGAGCCAGAGATCCAGTGGCCATACTGTACCTACACATTTCTGCATTACAGGTGAGACTGACTGTTCCGCTACAGAAGCAAAAAGTTCTTGCTGTTGACCTTTAAGATGGCCTGGAGGGATTAAGAAAATAATGTATTTCTGGTAGTTTAAACAAGGTAGGCAAATATCCAGGAAAGTTATTCATAATTCTACAGAAAATGAAAAGCAATATCCAGAGGCAATGAAAACCATGCTCTAGAGCAAAGCAGATGGTAAAAGCAGTGGTGGCACATGTTCAAAGCCTCGGCACTCAGTCAGATTCCTATGCATTTAAGCGACCGAGGGGTGTTTGCCTTTTCTGCAGCTTGCAGCTCTCAAGTCTCACCCCTAAAGTATCCCCCTTGAAGCGGTCAGTGGCCTTGCCGATATTTAGTTTTGTGGTGACAGTTGAACCAATTTTATGGTCTCAATTAGTACTGAAAGTGAATTTTACATGAAGTGCTGTTGACAACAATCTAAAGTAAGCGAACAAGAAAACTAGGCATAAATAAGAGACAGTAAGAAAACTGGTTATAAATAAGAGATAATATAAGTAATCATAAGTATGAGCACAACATGTCATTGTTTATCATTATTACTTTTACTGTTGTGCCGTAAATGGTGTCAGCTCATTATCTAGAAGGTAGATTTTCCATGACAGCTTTGTAGTACAAACATTTACAATAGATAGTACTATATATCAAAGCTCTCCGTTTTTCTGGAGTCCAGGTCTCCGAACCACACATAGCAATGCTCCAAATGTAAGAATTAAGTATTATATTATTTTTATTATTATTTTTATAATTTTTATCATCATCAGCATTATAACAGCAGTAGTAGCAATAATTACAACAAACAGCATAGCAGCAATTATGAGCTCAATACTTTATATTTCAGATGGTGTATTGTTGCGTACCTTTCTGTAAAAGTAAGAAAGGAAAATCAAAAGGGTTTAGTTTCCATGAATTTCCAGTAGAAGAAGAACTTCGTAAACAAAGGCTAAAAGCTATATCGCGCTCTAATTTCGTGGTAAATGATAAATCTAATTTAACAGTCGTGTGCAGTTTGCATTTTACTGAGGACGACTATAAGCCAGGCTGTAAAATTAAACTGCTGAAAAGAGGAAGTATTCCAAGCATTTTTTCTGAACTATTCAGATTATAAATTAGTGAAACAAGCAACACCAAGGCAACAAATTTAAAACATACAAATACACACAGAAAGTAGAAAATGGAGACACAGTTCTAGCAGAGAAAGTGTTAACAGTGCTGCTGATGTTAATGAGCTGGATCATGTCACAGATGCACGTACTTATAACTGCGCTGCAATTCAGACTGAGGAAGACATAATTTCCAAATTAAAGAGATTGGAAAGGGAGAATAACACCTTGAGATGTAAATTATGGAGAGCAAATAAAAGGCACAAAGCATTTGTAAACAAGCAGCAAGCAAATGAAGAAAGATTACTTTATTATGAAACCAATAATTTTCATAAATTCATTCAATTATTGATAAAAGACACCATTGTACACTGCAACTCAGCTTTCAGACACAATAATCGCAATATTGGGAAAATTGAACAACAATAAAGGTAATGTGAATTTCCATCTTATAAGACCTACTAACGTAAATTGTTGAACTGCTTTTAACTGTTTACTTACTTCGTTTTTTTGTCTTTTCTTGCTAGACAGCCTCGTTTCATGCAACAGTCCACTTATCACTGGCATATATAGGAGGTTTTATAGTTAAAAAAAATAGCGACCGAATTCTCTTGTGCCACCTGTCTTATTAAAGTGTCTACTGCCAAGTGTACAGCATCCCTTGTAAATCTAACAATCAAAAGGGACGAAAACTCCACGTTTGTTTCTCCCATCTCAAGAGTTTGTTTCTCTTTTGGCAGTTATAGAGAAATTTATAACAACTGCTGTACCTAAGCTACCTAAAGTATGTGTGAGAAAAAGCCTAGAGGAATACATAATGCCAGCAATGCAACATTGTTCTTATCTCATGTGTGCAGAGAACTCAAAGCATTCAGAACAGCTAAGTGAACTGATATGCAAACATTATATTCCTGTGATATTAAGGTGCATTGCTTCTGCAACAAGGGAAGTGTTTGAAAAACGTAAATTCCTAAACTGTAAACCACTGCATCAGAAAGTTCTGTGTCTGTAATGTCCTCACTTTGCAGCTGTATGATGGAACAGGGTTGCAGAGGGGTCATTAGCCAGCGCCATACGATGGGTAGTGCAGAAATCTGTTAACTTTTACTCATAACACTCCAGCTGGCGAGTGCCGAGGCTTAAAGGAATGTGAGCGGGCTATGGTCCAACAGATGGAGGCATCTTTTCATTTACCGAGTTTGTCCTTGAAGGCAAATCTCATGTCAAGAAGGTATTTAACACTTATAAGAAAATCCATCACTCCAAAGGTTTATTGATAAGAAGAAAGCTGCAATGTGTGAATTGATGTGTATCATTTTCTGCTTTTCTGTGGTTTCTGCTATGTGTTGTTTCACAAAGAAGGCTAGGAACTTTCTAATTATAAGTGTATCTTTAAAAGCTTTGGTTTCACTTCCAAATCAGAGTAGAAACCACTGCCAGGAACTTAACCTTAGTGGTTCTATACTCTCAAATTTGTTGACAAACACTTACCCACAGCCTGATGGTTAATTAAAATTAGATCAAATAATAAATGTACTTAACTTCTATAGTTGTATTACCAATAATGATAAAGTGATTTTCCAGAACACATTCCATTTTCAAAAGCTTCTGAAAGATCAGAATCTGCTGCTAAAAACGACTCAAGGCTCCAGAAAGCCCTTCTGTATTGGGGCGTAAGCTACAAAGGAAGCACAGAGTTCTTTCAGTGAAAAGGGAATCAAAACTTCCGACAAAGTAGCAGGAGACAGTACTACAGAACCTCAACAATACCGTCTTGATTGGCCTTGCAGCTCAGTCAATTGAGCACCTGCCTACTGTGCGAGGAGCCCTGGGTTTGATTCTCATCTGGGAAGTTCGAATTCCTCTCTAGCCAAGATTGCTCACCAGTCTGGAAGTATGATTGAAAATAAAATGTGTGTAATCTAATGTATAAAATCCATGCAAATCTATTAACAACTGTACATGAATTAATGCCACTGCCAATAAGCAGTATATTCCAAAGGTAGAGGTTGCCGATGTGATCATTTAATTAAAGGTAGAGTTTAAAAGGTACAATAATAAAATATATTTTCTTTTATGTTGACCTCTAAGATTAAGCTTTGGCAAATGAGCCTAAACCCCCAGAAATAGTGTTTCATACTTCAAAAGATGGCCTACAAGATGAGATAGAAATTAATACTGAAAGTATATAGTGTTCTCTTTGAAAAGTAGCAGCAGATTTCCTGATGAAAAATTGCAGAATTTTTGTCTGGTCAGAAAAATTAAGGGCCTGTTTGTGCAGGCCAGAAGTGGGTGTTTTGAATAATTACATGAGATATTTGAGTTTGTTGATTCTCATATTATATTACATGTGAACTGAGCGAGATTGCTCCGGCAGTTTCATATGTGGCCTTCATTTGGGAGGCCTGGGTTTGAATTCCAGTTGCCAACTTACCAGACCCATGGTTTTTTGGGGGTTTTCCTGGGTTGCCAGGCAAATGCTGGGTAGGTTAATCACATCCCCTGAATTTTCTGTCCCTTTATTTCAACTACATTATCATTTCACATCATCTCTCATCTAGTGCTCTCTTTCAGGGTAGAAGCATAGACGTGTGTTTCGGCGCTGTCCTGACTCCTAAGGTTCGCCACACTCATTTTCCTCTCGCCTCTTCCTTCCTCGCAGAAGATACCCCACTTGGGGTATTGGTACAATAAACCACAGGTTTTGGTGACGAATCCCCTCCATAGTAATCTTAATCCTACATATTACATACAATATTTTTTCTACACATCTGTTTAACCAACACAATTAGCACATTAAAATACCTCTAACCACTTTGTTAAACTATTTATTTATTTTCAGTTCAGTATAGTGTTAAATACACAAAAGAACCACGACATATGAATTTATACAGTTTAAGAACACAGCTATACAGGTTGTGTGATATAAATAGAATACTAACTTGCTTTAATAAATCCATACACACTAACAATAATAACAGTAATAATAATAACAACAATAATCTTTTTAAAAATAAAGTTCTAACTAGTATTAATAAACTCATTCACACTATAATAGGCTTTGTCAATTAGGAAACATTTCAGCATTAATTTAAAATTATTATTTTTACAATTCTTGATAGTGACTGGTAGTATGTTATAAAATGTTATGCCCATAAAACTAGGTGTCTTCTCATAAAAGTGCAGTCTATGGGTAGGAATCGCTAAGTTGTCTTTATGTCTAGTGTTGTGATTGTGTCTATCAGAGTTGGTTTCAAGGTGTAGGTGAAATTTCCAAAGGAGCATTATTGTGTGGTATATGTATAAGCTAGGAAGGGTTAGAAGTTTCAATTTTATAAATACTGGACGACAAGATTCGTTATGTTTTAGATTCCCAAGGTGTCTGACGGCTTTTTTCTGCAATACAAAGATTTTGTTAAAATTTACCTTAGTTGCGTTACCCCATACTTCGATCCCATATGAGAGGTACGAGTATATTAAAGAGTAATAGATAATTTTAGCTGTGGGCGTAGGTATATATTTTGTTAGATATTTCAGAATGAAAGCATTAGGTGAGAACAGCTAAACAAAAAGCTTTAGATCTATTATAATACTGTACTTAAAATCTTAATGAATACTAATTCAATTAATGGTAAGCTAAATTATACAGATTCAAGATTGTGTTTTGTAACCCTACCATGGTAGTTGTGCTGTATTCAATTTGACTACCATATTCACACTACTTAAAACCAATAAAAATGTAGTAGTATCTGGTACATTAATGGTGTATCATAAAAGGCTTTACATATTTTCGATTTATAAGAATAAAAGCATTATCATCACTGATGAAATAAGGTCCTTTTTATGTCTTTTTAAATATTTTGTTGTTGCAGTGGTTGTTATTGCTCCATTTAAACCAATGAAATATCATTTAAAGTAACAATTCATTATTTAAATTTCTTTGCACCTGTATTAATAAAACGGAGGACTAGTGCTGCATGATTTGCAGTTTTTTTCTAACAAAGTAAAGTAATTTAGTGATCCAGTAAATCACAATACAAATGATGTTGGACAAGTCACTTAAAATTAACTTACTAACCAATGATGCAACTGTCTTCACAACAGTACATTTTAATTGTATACAAATTTATGTAATTGTTACACATTGTTTTATTATTACACAGTGTAGATGATGAAACTATACTGATTGATTATGTGTGTTTGGAAGAATTTGGTAACAGTGACGTCAAAATTAATCGTAAAAACTATTACTTTTAGTGACAAGAATCAATAAACCAACTACAAATAGCTTTAACGATTATTCTAATTGATTTAAAAATTCTACAGTGGAGTAACAGCAGCGAACAATAAAAAAATGACAGTAGTTTTAACCTGATATTTTCGCGGTGATTCACGGAAACCAGAGACTTCTAGAAGACAATGATATTCCTATAGAAAGGGCTGGAATGAGTGGAGAGAGTTAGTGAGTTCTTGGCAAGAACTGGTGAATCGTAATTGTGTGCATTACGTAATTCTGTGTAATTGGCAAGTGTTCAACTGTAAGTCGGTGGAAATAAAGAACATTTTTTGAGTGCTGCAGTTGGACTTTTCATTTCACGAACCCACAAAGTCACACTGGTGTCAGGAAGCGGGACGACAACATCACCGAACATTACAGCCATGGACGCGGCATTGGAAAAGATTTTGGAGAAGCTGACAGAAATGAAGACGGCAAATGACAACCTCGCTGCAAAAACATAAGCGTCAAATAACAGCCTGGCCGCGAAGCTGGAGACTACAAATAAAAACCTGGCCGCGGAACTGCAACTAATGAAGACGGCTAACGACAACATCACTGAGAAGATGGAAAAAATGAAGGCCGAGTTAACCACAGAAATGAGAGCAGCGAACGGCAGCCTGGCCACGGAAATGAAGGCGGCGAACAAGGCTCTAACCCCAAAGTTTCAAGAACAGTTGGCCGGCGTAAAAGTGGACGTCACAGAGTTAGGCGAGCGCGTCGAAGACCTGGCGAGCCGCGTTAATGAGCTGGAAGGAAAGGCCGACAACAGCGTCAAGTTCCTGAGCGCCATGGTGGAGGACGTCGTCGGCAGGAGGTTGAAGGATTTGAAGGCCGACGCACCGGGACGCGACACAACATCGGCGCGCGTCAAACCTCCGAAATATGACGGCGCGTCAACGTTTGAAGTCTTCCGCCGCCAGTTCGACACAGTGGACAAGCACAACAAATGGTCACCAGAAGAGGAGGCCACACAGTAAATAGCCAGCCTCCAGGGAGGGGCCGCAGAAGTCCTGAACGCGGTGCAGACAACGGCGGCGCCCAAGGACATCTGGGAGGCCCTGGAGAATAGTTTCGGAAACCACCGCTTAGCCGCAGCGTACCGCAGCCAGCTAAAGGCAACGTCACAGCAGCCAGGGGAGACGCTGCAGGAGTTCGCCCTGGCAGTTGAACAACTGGCAAGCAAGGCCCTGGTCGACCTCCCACCAGAGTCCGTGTCCCGGGAAGCTGCCTACACCTTCGTTGACGGGGTACGGGACACGGAGATTCGTCAGCGCCTAATGCTCGGCGATTATAAAACCATCCACGAAGCGCTGACAGCAGCATTAAGGATGGAGGCGGCCAAGGTAACGGCCATCCCGACGTCGAGAACAAGGAGTGTCCGCTACACCGGAGACAGAAGACCAGCCGAGGGACGCCGCGAACACCTAGTGGCTTGTGTTGGGGGTGTGGACAGCCCGGACACCTGCAGAGAGACTGCCCACACCAGGAAGAGCAGCCGGAAAACGAGTAAGGGCCGTCGTGGAGAAGGGCACGTCGGCGCCATCACCACCATCCCCTCGAGTGACACTGCGCGCCGTCAGCCGGCGTATGGATGACAGCCTCATCGCGGACGGTTGGGTAAGTGGAAAGCCGTGCCGCGTGCTGGTGGACACCGGGGCGGCCATGACCATCATCAGACCTGACGTGGCGAAGGGTTTACTGACGAGGAAGCCGAGCCGACCATACCAGCTTGTGACGGCTGCCTGTGGAGGAGGCCCTGTTGAAGTTGACCTTGGGACGGATTGTCGTACGGCTTTGGGTGTTCGTCGCGAAGGTAGCTGAGGAGGTCATTCTGCGGCTGGATGCCCTCAGGAGCCACGAGGCGACGGTCGACGTCGGCAGGAAGGTCCTGCGGCTTAACGGAGAAGAGGTTATACTCCGTCAACCCGAAGAGCGCCTTGGAATCTGCAGGGTCGTCTTGAACGAAGACGTGGTTGTCCCCGCGAGGAGCGAGGTGGTGGTGACGGCGCGACTGGAAGGCCAGAGAACCAGGAACATGATGCTGGACCAGAAGACGCCTGTGCACGGACTATGTGTAGCCAGGGCACTGCTGCCGTGCCGAGAGGAGGTACCAGTAAGACTGCTAAATCCAACGGACACAGATCACGACGTTCAGGCCGGTACGGAGTTGGGAACGTGCAAGACCGTGGTAAGCATAACAGCAATCGACAAGACGCAGGAGCCGGTGCCGACGCAACACCTGGGGCCCCGGCTAGAAGGCTTACTAGAGAATGCGGCCGACAACCTGACCGCAGAGCAGCTGGAGAAAGTTCGACAACTGCTAAGACGATACCAGCGCGTCTTCAGCCAAAGTGATAGTGACTACGGCCGCACGGACAAAGTGCTTCACCGCATCGACACCGGGGACGCCCGGCCTATTCGGCAACGACATAGACGCGTTCCGCTGGCGAAGCAAGGGGCGGTACGAGACATGCTGGAGGACATGAGATCCAGGGGAGTGATTGAAGAGTCTGACAGCCCTTGGTGTTCCCCTGTAGTCTTGGTGACAAAGAACGGCGAGCTGCGCTTCTGCGTAGACTACAGAAAGTTGAACGCACAGTGGTTCTCGACCCTGGACCTGAAGTCGGGCTACTGGCAGGTAGCTCTAGACCCAAGAGACAAGGAGAAGACAGCATTTTCGACAGGCCAAGGGCTCTGGCGGTTCACGGTTATGCCCTTCGGCCTCTGCAACGCACCAGATATCTTCCAACGCCTCATTGAGTCAGTGATGAGAGGGCTGACTTACGACGCCTGCCTACTACACCTGGACGACATCATCGTCGGGAAGACTTTTGAAGGTCACCTCGAGAATCTGAGTAAGGTGCTACAGAGACTGCAGGCGACCAACTTGAAGCTGAATGCGAAGAAGTGCCAGCTCTTCCGCAAGGAAGTGAACTACTTGGGCCACATAGTCTCAGCAACAGGAGTGGCCACAGAACCGGAGAAGACACAAGCTGTGAGAGATTGACCTCGCCCAAGGGATAAGAAAGAGCTGCTCAGTTTCCTGGGGCTGTGCACTTATTACCGCCGCTTCATAAAGGGGTTCTCCAACATCGCCAAACCCATCACCCGGCTGACAGAGGAACACCGGCCTTATGTGTGGACGGAGGACGCCGAAGACGCCTTTCCAGCACCTAAAGGAGACCCTGTGCAGTGCTCCAATTTTGGGTTTCCCACAACCGGAAGGCGCCTTCATTGTGGACACCGACGCCAGCGACCATTGCATTGGAGGTGTCCTATCGCAGATCCAGGACGGCCATGAGCGGGTGATAGCCTACTACAGCAAGACGCTATCAAAGGCAGAGAAGAACTACTGCTTCACCCGACGAGAGTTACTGGCGGTAGTAAAGACCTTGGAGCACTTCCACAAGTACCTGTACGGTCAGCCATTCCACCTGAGGACTGACCATTCCGCCCTAACCTGGCTATTGAGCTTTAAGAACCTGAAAGGCCAGACAGCACGTTGGGTCCAGAGGCTGCAGGAGTACTTCACCTCGGAACATCGTAGAGGGAAGAGCCACGGTAACGCAGACGACATGTCCCGAAGACTCTATCCAGAACAGTGAGGCCAGTGCACAAGAGTGGAAGAGAAGGAGCGTGCCGCAGCAGTTCGAGTAGTTGTGGCAGTTCCTGCGGACGGCTGGGATAGCGCAGGCCTGAGGAGGGAGCAGCTGGCGGACACAGACTTTGGGCCACTCTTGAGGAAACTGGAGGCAGGGACGAGACCAACCTGGGAGGACATCGCACCGAGGAGCGCCACCTACAAGTCGTACTGGGCCCAATGGGACTCGTTGAAGACCAGAGAGGGCGTGCTGTTCCGAGTTTAGCCCAGAGGTTCTACTCACAATAGTCCTGAACCCGTAGGAACTGGACCCGGGCCTCCTTCGACCAGGGAGTTATCCGAGCTGTCCCAAAGGGCGCTCGGCGTCCTCCATGGGGCTTTCCATGGGACAAGACCTAGAGACTAACAAGCCCCCCCCATCTGGTCCTATGGACTCAAGACGGGATGGGCTGTTCCGGGTATGGGAATCGCCCGATGGGAAGACGCAGAGAGAACACAGTTGGTACTTCCCCGGAGTAAGGTCCGGGAAGTCTTGGAAGAAGTGCACGCCGGTACTTCAGGAGGACACCTGGGAGCGAACCGAATGATTGACAAAATACGGCTGCGCTAATACTGGCTGAGACTCCGAGCTGAGGCTGAGAGATGGTGCCGTCAGTGTCACGTGTACGCGGCGAGTCGTGGCCCTCAGACTAGGAGCCAGGGTCGCATGCAGCAATACAACGTCGGAGCGCCATTCGAACGGATCGCCTTTGATATTGCTGGACCGTTCCCAGTTTCCGACCGAGGCAACAAGTACCTAATGGTGGTCGTGGACTACTTCACCAAGTGGCCGGAGGTGTATGCCATCCCAAACCAAGAGGCAAAGACAATCACAGACTGCCTCGTGGAGCAAGTGTTCTGTCGATTTGGGGTGCCGTTAGAGCTACACAGTGACAAAGGTACCAACTTTGAGTCCAACCTAATGAAGGAGGCACTACAAAGGCTTGGGGTGAACAAGACCCGCACGACGCCTCTACATTCCCAGTCGGATGGCATGGTCGAAAGATACATCAAAACCTTAGAGGAACACCTGAGGAAGGTCGTGGCCAGCTACCAGCGAGACTGGGACGTCAAGGTGCCACTGTTCTTGCTGGCGTACCGCTCGTCTACACACGACACAACTGGAATGACGCCAGCCAGCTTAATGTTTGTCCGAGAGTTACGCCTCCCTTGTGACCTGGCTTTTGGAAGCCCTCCGGTGGTGAAGCAGACGGTGACCGAGTATGTGGAGAACTTGGTGGACCATCTCCACGACATGCACAAGATGGCTCGCCAGAACATCCAGAAGGCGAGCGACCGCATGAAGACCAGATATGACAGGCAAGCCAACAGCCAAGGGTTCCAGCAAGGTGACCTGGTCTGGTTGTACCGTCCTACCCGGACCAAGGGACGCTGCCCGAAGCTCCAGCAGCTATGGCAAGGACCGTACCGGGTGGTGAAGAGGATTAACAACGTGGCCTACCGCATCCAGAAGGTTCCCCGAGGGAAGATGTTGGTGGTACACCTGGATCGTCTAGCCCGCTACGATGGTGCTGTTCGGGACGACCAGCTTTGAGGAGGGAGCAGTGTCACCCAATTATCGGGAAGCACATCTGTGACCCAATTATCGGAACGCCAGACGAACGACAGCTGAGAAGGGACCAGAGGCAGCCGAGCCACACCCCCTCATTAATCTCAGTCACTAACTGAAGGGACGATTAGGGGAGTGTCACTTGTCGCTGGCTGCCTCTTCCCCCTTCGCCTGCCATCTGGAATTTCCGCGGTGATTCACGGAAACCAGAGACTTCTAGAAGACAATGATATTCCTATAAAAAGGGCTGGAATGAGTGGAGAGAGTTAGTGAGTTCTTGGCAAGCAGCGAACCAGCGTCGTGCTATTGTACGGACAAGAAGACTGCGTACGTGCGTCGGAGGAGTTCACGTGATTGCGAGTGCAAGTGGAATTGTAATGGACGAACTGGTGAATCGTAATTGTGTGCAATATGTAATTCTGTATAATTGGCAAGTGTTCAACTGTAAGTTGGTGGAAATAAAGAACATTTTTAAGTGGTGCAATTGGACTTTTCATTTCACGAACCCACAAAGTCACAATATATATATATATATTCTTATGATTCTTTTTTGCATTACAATCAATTTCTTAAAGTGTGGTGAACTTCCCCAGAATACTATTCCATATCTTAGGACTGAATGTACAAATTTAAAGTACTTACTTCTCATCGTTTCTATACTTATAGTTTTTGCCAATTTTCTGATAATATAACACATAGTGTCCAATCATTAGATGATCAATATGTGTATCTCACTTTAAAGTGTTCTGGATCCAGACTCCAAAACATTTGGTGCTTTTTACCTTATCAATGATCATATTGTTTACTTGGAAATGAAACTAGTTACAGTGAAGCAATAAGTATTATACAAATATAACCATTTGTCACAAAAAACTTCACTTATCTTAAGAAAAATGATGTTGATTTTTCTTATTAGTTGAATTAGTTGAAGTTGAAATCGATTTCACGAAACCTTGTTCGTGTCGTCAGTCAAGAAAACCACAGGAGGAAACAAATTTGCCATTAAGGAGGTTACTATGTTATTATGTTATTTCACTATAACCAAAATCTAAAAACGAAACAAACTTGAGAACAGAATCAACTGCTGGTATTTCGATTCATTACGCAATGTTTATTTTTTAAAATAAATATCTTTTCCCAAACCATTAAATCTATCAGGACATTTAATTGTTTTAATAATTTAACTTCAGGCTTTATATTATGGTTAAGTGACCAAAAATGATCTGCTATGGCCGATATATCAGTTTGTTTCTACTTAATGTTACAAAAAATGTTCTTTTGTTCTGGTTTCCAAATTATGTTTCGTCCTACCAATGTAAACCCGATCACAATCTAAACAATCAAATTGATAAATACCACATCTTTTATTATTAGGAATTTCATCTTTATTAGAGAAATGTAGTAATTTTTTAATACTATATTTGTTTTGAGGAACCAAAGTTATACCAAACTCTTTAAAAACTTTTTGAAATTGTTTATTAAACCAAGGATGGTAAGAAATTTTTTTAAATTTATAATTGTCTTTTATTTTCATAAGGGTAGAAATATCATTATAAGTTTTTTGATATTTAAATTTTTCAATCTTCCTTTGTATAAAGCCTTTATGAAAACCTTTAATTAAAGTCGTATTAATAATTACACAGAAAATGAAGCTAGTTACAGTGGAATAATAAATATAATACAAATAAAATATTTAGTGATTGTTTTCCACTTATCTTAAGAAGTTGATGACAATACTTCTATCTTCTCTAATTGAAATTAATTTCATAGATATTTGCCCACATCTTCAGTCAAACACACTTCGTTGTTTGTATTAAAAAATAAAAGTTTTAACCCTTTTTCACATAAATTTGCTGTTTTTAATAGTTTGATTTATAGATTAATAAATATACCCCTGAATAAAGAAGAATTTAATAAAGATTATAAACATATTATTAATACTGCTTTAATTAATGGTTTTAATAAAGATTTTATACAAAAGAAGATTATGAAGTTTAAATATCAAAAAACTGTTAATGATATTTCTACTCTTAAAAAAATAAAAGATGATTATAATTTTAAAAAATTTACTTACCATCGTTGGTTTAATAAACATTTTCAAATTTTTTTTAAGAAGTTGGTATAACTTTAGTTCCTCAAAATAAATATAGTATTAAAAATTTATTACAATTCTCTAAAAAAGATAAAATTCCTAATAATAAAAAATCTGGTATTTATCAATTTAATTGTTTGGATTGTGATCAGGTTTATATTGGAAAGACGAAGTGTAGTTTGGAAACCAGAAAGAAAGAACATTTTCGTAACATTAAATAGAAACAAATTGATAAATCGGCCGTAACAGATCAATTTTATATCCAATTCTATGGGTGTACTTAAAGATTTTAACAGTTTAATGTTGTGGTTTTCTGTCCAAAAATTGTGTGAAACTGCAGATTTTTCTGTTAGTTTCAACTTAATGTTCCTCTGGTGTTCTTTTTGCCTGGTTAACAAGTTTCTCTTAGTTTTTCCTATGTAGCTTTTTCACAGGTTTCACAATTAATCTGATAAATTCCTGATTTCAAATTTTTGGGGATTGTATTTTTCAGTGGTTTATTTAGCAGGTTCCTCAGACTGAATTTTTTTTGGGTGCTAGTTTTAAGTTTAGTCTTTTGAAGATTCGTTCAAATTTTCTAAAAGCTCATGGATGCTGGAGGACATGAAATTCAGGGGAGTGATTGAATAGTCGGACAGCCCTTGGTGTTCCCCTGTAGTCTTGGTGACGAAGAAGAACGTCGAACTACACTTCTGCGTGGACTACACGAAACTGAACGCTGTCACCCGGAAGGACTGTTTCCCCTTACCTCGGATTGACGACACCCTGGACACGCTAGCTGGTACACAGTGGTTCTCGACCCTGGACCTGAAGTCGGGCTACTGGGAGGTAGCTCTAGACTCGAGAGACAAGGAGAAGAACGCATTCTCGACAGGCCAAGGGTTCTGGCAGTTCACAGTTATGCCCTTTGGCCTCTGCAACGCACCAGCTGCCTTCCAATGCCTCATGGAGTCAGTGATGAGAGAACTAACTTACGATGCCTGCCTACTACACCTGGACGACATCATCATTGTCGGGAAGACTTTTGAAGACCATCTCGAGAATCTGAGTAAGGTGCTACAGAGACTGCAGGCGACCAACATGAAGCTGAACACGAAGAAGTGCCAGCTCTTCCGCAAGGATGTGAACTACTTGGGCCACATAGTCTCAGCAACTGGAGTGGCCACAGAGCAGGAGAAGCCCCAGGCTGTGAGAGATTGTCCTCGCCCAAAGGATGAGAAAGAGTTGCGCAGTTCACTGGGGCTGTGCAGTTATTACCGACGCTTCATAAAGGTGTTCTCTAACATAGCCAAACCCCTCACCCGCCTGACAGAGAAATACAGGCCTTATGCTTGGACGGAGGACGCCGAAGACGCTTTCCAGCACCTGTATGAGACCCTGTGCAGTGCTCCAATTTTGGGTTCCCCACAACCGGGTAGCGCCTTCACTGTGGACACCGACGCCAGCGACCATTGCATTGGAAGTGTCCTATCGCAGATCCAGGACGGCCATGAGCGGGTGATAGCCTACTACAGCAAGACCCTATCCAAGGCAGAGAAGAACTACTGCATCACCCGACGAGAGTTACTGGTGGTAGTAAAGACATTGGAGCACTTCCACAAGTACCTGTACGGTCAGCCATTCCACCTGAGAACTGACCATTCCGCCCTAACCTGGCTATTGAGCTTTAAGAACCTGGAAGGCCAGACAGCACGTTGTGTTCAGTGGCTGCAGGAGTACGACCTCACCTCGGAACATCGTAGAGGGAAGAGCCACGGTAACGCAGATGCTATGTCCCGAAGACCCTGTCCAGAGGAGTGCTGCCAATGCACAAGAGTGGAAGAGAAGGAGCGTGCCGCAGCAGTCCGAGTAGTTGTGGCAGTGCCTGTGGACGGCTGGGATAGCACAGGCCTGAGGACGGAGCAGCTGGCGCACGCACACTTGGGACCACTCTTGAGGGAAGTGGAGGCAGAGGCAAGACCAACCTGGAAGGATATCGCACCAAGGAGCGCCACCTACAAGTCGTACTGGGCCCAATGGGACTCATTGAAGATCAGAGAGGGTGTGCTGTTCCGGGTATGGGAATCACCCGATGCGAAGACGCACAGAGAACAGTTGGTACTTCCCCGGAGTAAGGTCCCGGATGTCTTGGAGGAAGTGCACCCCGGTACTTCAGGAGGATACCTGGGAGCGAACCGAACGATTGACAAACTACAGCAGCGCTACTACTGGCTGAGGCTCCGAGCAGACGCTGAGAGATGGTGACGTCAGTGTCACGTGTGCGCGGCGAGTCGCGGCCCCCAGACTAGGAGCCGGGGTCTCATGCAGCAGTACAACGTCGGAGCGCCATTCGAACGGATCGCCGTTGACAATGCTGGACCGTTCCCAATATCCGACCAATGGTGGTCGTGGACTACTTCACTAAGTGGCCGGAGGTGTATTCCATCCCGAACCAAGAGGCAAAGACAATCACAGACTGCCTCGTGGAGCAAGTGTTCTGCCGATTTGGGGTACCGTTACAGTGATCAAGGCACCAATTTTGAGTCCAACCTGATGAAGAAGGCACGAGAGAGACCTGGGGTTAACAAGACCCGCACAACACCTCTACATCCCCAGTCGGATGGCATGGTCGAAAGGTACATCAAGACCTTAGAGGAACACTTGAGGAAGGTCGTGGCCAGCCATCAGCGAGACTGGGACATCATGGAGCCACTGTTCTTGCTGGCCTACCGCTCGTCAACACACGACACCACGGGGATGACGCCAGCCAGCTTAATATTCAGCCGACAGTTACGCCTCCCTTGTGATCTGGCTTTTGGAAGCCCCCCGGACGCAAAACAGCCAGCAACCGAGTATGTGGAGAACCTGGTGGACCATCTCCACGTCATGCATGAGATGGCTCGTCAAAACATCCAGAAGGCGAGCGACGCATGAAGACCCGATACGACAGGCAAGCCAACAGCCAATGGTTCCAGCAGTATGAATGTGTAGTGTTTAACGCCCGCTTTTACTACATACGGCACCGCAGGCGGTGACACTGATGATACATGAGATGAAGATGGAGCTCCGGTGGAATGATATGGCGGGGGAAACCGGAGGTCCCGGAGAAAACCCGCCCCAGCGCCATGTTGTCCACCACAAATCTCACTTTGCGGTCGCTTGGGATCGAACACGGGCCGCCTTGGTGAGAGCCAAGCGGTCTAACCACTGAGCCACGGCGCGTGACCTAGTCTGGTTGTACCGTCCTCCCCGGACCAAGGGACTTTGCCCGAAGCTCCAGCAACCATGGCAAGGACCTTACTGGGTGGTGAAGAGGATTAACGACGTGGTCTACCGCATCCAGAGGGTGCCCCGAGGAAAGATGTTGGTGGTACACCTGGATCGCCTGGTCCGCTATGATGGTGCTGTTTGGGACGACCAGCCTTGAGGGGGGAGCAGTGTCGCCAGGTCATTGGTGATTGGAGGCAGCGCGGGTAACAAGATCGAAGAGATGGCAGTGCAATGTGGAGATGGAGGCTTGCCAAGATGGTGGGCGGGAACAGACGGATTTGGCAAGAGTTCGCCTTTGTTCCAGCCGGTCTGGATTGTTTGAGAAATTTCTGGTGTTAGAAATCGATAAAAAGGCAGCCTGCCTGAAAGAGACAGTCGGTAATTGAACGCGTGCGAGTGAGCAGCTGTGTTGGTTGACCTGTATGTTACATTGTGTATGTGAACAGTGTATTGCTACGGAAATAAAGTGCAATTTTTTTGTGTTTGTAACCTGGACTTTTTATTTCACGAACCTACAAAGTCACAATATAGGTCCGGAAATAAAAGACTTGCCAAAACAGATATAGTTACATTCTAGAACATTTGTGTCTTATCTGGTGACATGTTAGAGAAAATTCTGTAACAGTCTGGAATTCATGAATGGGTGTTAAAAAAAAGCCATGGCTAGTGAAGAGATTGTCGTGGAGTCTTAAACAGAAGTAAACAGCTGTGAAGGTCTGTAACGAGAGTTGATGTAAACAAGAGTAATCAGAACAATGCTTGTTTTTGTCATCGACCTTGGTAGATTGTGACTGTGTACGTAAAGTAATTCTGCTGTAATCTGAAAGTGTATTTCTACAATCACAATCAATATGTAATAATCAAGTAATTAAGTATGTAGATACAACTAAATTCCTTGGTCTTTGGATACAGAGTAAACTAAAGTGGGAGACACATGTTGATCATCTAATTAAAAAACTGAGTGCAATTTGTAATAATTTCAGACAACTGGTACAAATAGTTAACATAAAAACTCTCAGAAGCATGTATTTTGCGTGTACTCATTCCATTTTAAAATACGGCATAACATTATGGGGTAACTCACCACATTGTAAATCATTATTCATGATGCAAAAATGCATTCTAAGAGTACTTGGAGGAGTTAAATCTACATGCAGACCATTATTTAAAAAATTTAAAATATTACCTCTCCCATGTATTTTCCTTTTTTAAATTTTAAAATTTACAAAGACAAATTTAATGAAAGGAAATGGCCACTGTACCTTTAATGACACAGTTCATAATCATACTACTAGACAGAGAATGGATATTCATGTGAATAGAAGTAACACAAGAGCTCATCAAAACAGTGTAATAAACCTAGGAATCACTTTTTTTAATAAACTGCCTATAGCCGATAAAACCACTTGTAATTTTTCAGCATTTAAAAAGTCAGTTTTGGCATACTTACTAGATCATTGTTTTTATTCTGTT
>CM060952.1:219716060-219798560 GCA_030765055.1 Mantis religiosa | reverse complement strand
GCAGCAGGAAGAACGAGAATAGATTTTCACAAAGACCTATTGGTAAGTAAGATTTAGCATGTAGCTAAATACCGACAATTAATATGACATAACCTGAAATGTGCCTTAATACATATTCATTCACAGTTAAATTCTCTAGATTAATGTAGCACCTTATAATGGAAAAAGTGTGCTGTTTTACATACAAAAGCATTAGTTTCATTAACCTTGTTACTTTATTACTGCAATAATGGGATTTTCTGTTTTTTGTCTTTCAGGGATTATCCATCATCTCAGGCTACCAGGAATACGATGGCAGAAATCAGAGTGCAGGATTACTGGATATTGTGTATGTTTCTTGTTTTGGTGATGTGCAGTGATCTTCAGGAGCTTTAGTAATGTAGCACAAAGCATTCTTTCCCGCGTATACAGCAATTTAATGTGGCATACCAAATATTTCTGAAAGTTTGAGTTTCATTTCATATCAGTGGAAAATGTAACAAAAACTTTGAGGATAACTGTGGCCAACAAGGAAAAGTGAAAAGTGAAGTTATTTTAGACAGTTGATTGGGTGTATTAGTTTTTGTGTTTGTACTTGTAGTTTTAAATTTAAAATATATGTAATATATAAGTCCATGTAAGGTAAGTAATATGCAGTTTAAAATACTGAAAGAATAGCTGTGAATTTTCAGATATACCAAAATTAGCATCTGTGTTTACGTATAATCTAGGTGGCTTAATAAAATTTTTGGGCGAGATGCTTGATATGAATTTTATAAACTTTTTCTTTAAATTGCAATGATAAGTATTTTGAAGAACTAAGTTCTCTTAACCTTACTCATCAGTGTATATCTACATCATTGATCAAGAATGTCACAGCTTTTAACAGCAATTAAAAGTATGATCTAAGATTCCATAAACCTAATTTGTTCTATATTGTTTAATGCAGTAGTCACTATGCAATATTATTGTACACACTACAGTAAATTATTTACCTGAATAACCATCTTTGAAGAGATCTGATGGGATTAGAATTTATTTGAAAAAGCTTTACAAGTTTTTAGGTGTAATTGTGCATTGCAAGAAATGATTAAAATGTCATTGTGTCATCATCATTATATGCCACTTTTAATTTTATTTCTAATATTCCAGTTATTCTTAAAAAATGCACAATGTCAGCTAGCTAGGACCTAAACACAGTGTGGCTTGATCTCAAATTAGTAAAGCTTCACAATAAATAATAGGTTATAAATCCTCTTTCTTGTTCACACACACACGCACGCACGCACCCCCACCCACACAAATGGGTTCAGAAAAATAACAAGTTAAAGTGATATTTGCACAGCATTTATGTATTCTGTGGTATTTCTGTTCTCAGCATGTACTTGCCACCATTTATGAGTAATATTGGTACACAATTTCTGTAATGCTAACCATTTTAAGGGTGATATAACGTTTCTAGCGTGACCCACAGAAATGTTACATGTCACATGAAACTACACTGTTAAACATCCTCTCATTGTTCTAAGTTGGAATGAAAATCTCAATCTTTGGCATGGGAAAAAGATGTTTAACCTAATATATGAGCCATTTGCTACATGCAGTGATGCGAAGCCACATAATAATTTTGAAAAGTAGATAAAACTGCACATTATTTTGATATATAATGCACTTCTTGTTTCTTTGTAGTGAACACATAAGGGAATTATGGACTGTCAAAAGAAATAATGGTTAGATGTGTGAGCAAATAAATTACATTACTAAATTATTTTTTATTAACTACTCAAACACACAGTTCCATCACTTTCACTTCTTAACTAAAACTACAAACAGCATTAATAGTTCATAGTGTAATCTTTCATTGAGTTATTTATTTGACACACATTCAGTTGTATGTCATGGACTGAGAGGTTTACACTATGCAGAGGGCTCCATTTGCCATCTTAGTCATAAAGTACATTGCTTAAAGTCCTATCAAGTTAAAGCAAGCCATTTATCCAAACAATTGCTCTGCACATTAAGCAAATTATATTTCACAGTCAGATAACTACATGAAATAATCTCTTATTGGAAGATACACTGTGCATTAAATTTTATTTTTAAAACTGCACATTTTCTTCTTCAGTATTCATTGCTGTGCATATGCATGCCATTGAAGCATTTAAAAATTCAACGCTGTAATATTCTTGTGTTGTGAAGACAGAGTTAAGCTTAGGACAATTTTAAATGAATGATACAGCTTTAATGTAATTATTATTTTTCATAATTTATTCTGCACTTATGAATGTTAATTCAACCAAAGTGATTAGAAGTATATAAAATAGTGCCATTTATGAAATTTATGTCACCAGTTGCTAATACTGACTTCTGTACTAATTTGACATTATTAATCTTATATGAATCGATCACAAATTTCATGTTTTTCTCTGAATATACTTTAGTATACTTGTGCTGAAAATAATGTATGTACTATTGAGCTTTTAAAATACTTATTAAATATAACCATTAACAGAGCTGCTTTGGTGTCATTTTAAAGAAATAGTGCTATTTTTTTTGTACATAGTTGTTGTTATCATTTCAAATTTATATACATATTTCTTTAGGTTTTTTTTTTCTCACTGTTATTCCAGGGAATTTTTCAACATTCTGTGTACAAAGAAATTGCATTACATATAACATTATGGTAACCTTACCTGTTTTCCTGTATCTACAGAATCATTATTTTAGTGTTATGTTATCTTTATTTTAAGTATTACACTAAGAAGCTTGAGGGAAAGGGTATACAGATATCTTGTATAATCTCAACAGCATCTTAAGTGATCTCACTCTCTCGTTTTTAAAATTTTAATTCTTTTTAAAGACAAAATTATCAATTTGCAACAGGAATAAAGATATAATGCTTTGTCGAAGTCAATTATTCATATTTAACAGGAAAAGTTCAAGTGGATTCTTCCAATTCTTTTTACAAATTGGACAGCTTCTTTCGAAGTCACATTTCGCACACTGATGAATAGTTTATCGCACATTTCCTCAGCGTATTTGACGCGTATTATCCTAATATGAAATAGTTGATATGTGCCGTAAACTATTCATGTGTGACGAGAAGTGATTTCGAAAGAAGTTGGATTCCATCAGTCAGTGAAAATGGGAGCCGAAGGGAAGGGGAGGTGAATGTTCCATAGCTCGGTCGCAATAGAAGCTTACTACATTACCGGCCGCACCGGCCGTAGTTGCCAAGGTCGCCGGGGTCTAAAGATTTAGGAAAGAGCGCCCTATGCGTCTTCAGATTTTAACACGGAGTTGAGCATCTGGTATTAATCTGTGACCTAAAGGCAGTGAGATCTTACTACAGCTTCATTGTCCTGGGCACTCGACTACACAACAGCGACTACGTTTGGTGGAGACAGTGGCCCTGGGTTTCCAGGAACGCGCCTTCACGGCAGTGGTGTCTTTGGATGTCGAAAAGGCCTTCTCCACGACATGGCATGCCGTTCTGATCTTCAAACTTACCCAACTGGGGTTACCTACACAGCTAATCAACATTCTACACAGCTTTCTCAGGCATAGATCATTTAAAGTCACAGTAGCGGGGAAAACATCTACAGACCCGTGAGATGCGGAGTCCCCGAAGGCTCTGTACTATCCCCCACACTCTTTAGTGTGTTCATGGCAGACTTTCCAACTCAACTACAGGTCGAAATGGCACAGTACGCTGACGACGTGTTGTGCTGCGAAAACAGACACATACTCGGAGTCTTCAACCCAATCCAGAGACACCTCCGTCTCCCACAAGAGTGGTGTAGGCGTTTGCGGATGTCCGTTAATCCGGACAAAAGCCACGCCATTCATTTTACAAAGCGCCACACTCCCGATGACTGCCCCAACTTCCACTTTAGAGGCCGTAGGATCGAGTGGACTAATTCCATCAAGTACCTGGGCGTTCAACTTGATAGAGGCCTAACTTTCCACGGACACATCAGGGAACTATCGAACGGGTACAAGGGGCTATTGCCTCTCTGTAGCCAATGCTGGGTTCGCGCTCGATGCCAGTCCGCTTAAAGCTACACCTCTTTCAAGCGCTGATAATCCCACTCATGTTGTACGCCGGTGAAATCTGGGGCATGGCTGCAGATAGCTGGATAGCATACCTTCAGCGTGCACAGAATAGAGGACTCCGCTCCATCTATTCTGTAGGCCATTCTTTCCCCGCGAGGTTGCTTCATGAAGCTTCTCTTCTCTCATACGTGGAGGACGAAATTTGGCGCCTGGCGACAAAATTTTACGCTCAAATTCCAGCTCATAGAAGCGCCCTGGTTCGGTCTCTAGGAGATTACGACGCTACGAGACGCCGCTTCAGCCTTTACCGGGTACCCCGTATGGCTTGCGCACACCCGAGGTAACAAAGAAGTTACTCCATACAGCAACACAAGCTAAATTCAAAATCTCCAAATGAGCTGTTTGGCTACAAAATTTACCACGGTTTAATAAAACAAAACACCAGGGTGTAAACTAAAAGGCGGTTTGGCATCCTGTACAAAATTAAAGAGGAGCAAAATGCTACATCAATTAAATTTCCTCAATAAAAGATCCCACATCATCCTGTAACCATCTAAATAAACAACCTGCGCTCAGACCCAAAACCTGGGTGGGTACGCAGCAAAAAGCTTCTGGCTGTTAACAGCCTGTCAGTATACGACTTGGACTTGGACAGCTTCATTCACAGGCTTCATTCTTGTCCTCGTTATAAATCGGAATAATGCCTTGCATATTGGCTCTTAGTAAGGTATTACGAGTGATGGGAGCTGATATGGTCCCATAGGGTGAATGCGGGTTATTTCGTGTAGCAATTTCAAGGTGTCGGCACGTCTTACTGGGCAAGCGAAGGAGAAGTGATTAAGATCACCCCTTCTTCCACATTCACATAGGTCGTTATCTCGTCGCCCTTTCCGTAGGAGGTACACCGGTGTTAATGTCACTTGAAATAGAATTCTGAAATATAATGATAACGCCTTACTTGTTAAATATGGCGTGTTAATGAATGTACGCAGGGCGTTACTACCCTGTCTGGCTGAGCAGGTTGTATTTGTGTTATTGTATTTAATATTCCTCGCTATGTCTGTTGGTGGTATGAGGTACTCGTTTGATACCGGTTTATTGATAGTGGCTTCCCGCACTGCCCCATCCACTCTCTCGTTTCCAAGAATTCCTACATGGCTCGGAATCCGCATAAGTTCGATCTCAGTCGTCGGCGGTAACATTTCCAACAGGTTTCGTATAATTATCTCACATATGGGTCGTTTTACCCCCTTCACTGGTCGTTGTAGGGTCATTAACAAGCTAAGGGAGTCGGAGTGTATAAATACTTTTGTTGATCCGTAACTTTGCACAAATTTCAGTGCCCGGTTTACAGCTATGGTTTCTGCCGTATATATCGATGTAGCCGTATGTAGTCACCATGTCATTTTGTGTCCTGAATTACATATATAGAAACCTGCACTTGTACCTGTTGTCATTTTTGATCCGTCTGTGAATATGATAACTGGAGACTGTGTACTCCTGGTAGATAAGACTGGTGATATAAATTCCCGCCATGCCTGTTCGTAATCTGTCGTTATTCTCTTAAAATACTGTGTATCTACTTCAATGTTGGGCGGTAGTTCGTATGGTGGCTTATGTAATAAGTATATGGGCCACGTCGTTGTCCGGTAGATGTATGTATGAGTTTAAAATGCCACTATAACGTGTCAGTGGACGGTGAAGACGTCCATCCTCTTCCCGTTCCTGTCTTATTCTTACTGTTAGGCCAGTCAGTTTGGGGAGCAGTATATTGTGACTTTGTGGGTTCGTGAAATGATAAACGAGGTTATAAAACACAAAAACTACACTTTATTTTCCTAGCAAATACATTCGTCACCATTACAGTTTGCTAGTTAACCTTAAACTCTTTATTTTCTCTCTAACAACTACTCTCATCTGTCTCTCACTTCCGGTAACGATCGGCCATCATTTTTCATCGGCTTCGCGAGCCTACCACCAGGGTGACACTGCTCGCTCCTCAAGGCTGGTCGTCCCGAACAGCGCCTTCGTAGCGGACCAGGCAATCCAGGTGTACCACCAACATCTTTCCTCGCGATCTTCCGAGGTGAAGTCGTACTCCTGCTGCCTTGAACCCCACCTGCTGTTTGGCCTTCCGGTCGCGCCGTCACTATCACTTCGCTCCTCGCGGGGACAGCCACGTCTTCGCTCAAGACGACCCTGCCAATTCCAAGGCGCTCTTCTGGTTGACGGGGTATAACCTCTTCTCCGTTGAGCCTCAGGACCTTCCTGCCGACGTCGACCGTCGCCTCGTGGCTCCTGAGAGCACCCAGTCCCAGAACCACATCCTCAGCCACCTTCGCGACGAACACCCACAGACGCACGGCACTCCGTCCCAAGTTCAGCTCCAGCAGGGCCCCCTTCTGCACAGGCATGGTGTCGCCCGATGCCGTCACAAGCTGGTACGGTCGGCTCGGTTTCCTCGTCGGCAAACCCTTCGCCACGTCAGGTCTGATGATGGTCACGGCCGCCCCGGTGTCCACTAGCACGCGGCACGGCTTTCCTCTTACCCAACCGTCCGCGATGAGGTTGTCATCCATCCGCCGGGTAACGCCGCGGATATTCACTCGAGGGGATGGTGGTAATGGCGCCGACGTGCCCCTCTCCACGACAGGCCTTACTCATTTTCCGGCTGTTCTTCCTGGTGTGGGCAGTCTCTCCGCAGGTGTCCGGTCTGACCACACCCCAACACAGGCCACTAGGTGTTCGCCGGAGTCCCTCAGCTGGTCTTCTGTCTCCGGCGTAGCGGACACCCCTCGTTCTCGACGTCGGGATAGATGCTACCTTGGCCGCCTCCATCCTTAATACCGCTGTCAGCGCCTCGTGGATGTTTTTATAATCGCCGAGCATTAGGCGCTGACGAATCTCCGTGTCCCGTACACCGCCAAGACTGTGTTCCAACCCCCCATTTACGTACGACAGCGGCATAGTGCGGAGCTGGCGACCATATTAAGAAACTTTGACACGGAGTTCCGCCCAGAGGACTATTCTGTTACACAGGCCCCCCATTCAAGGGACTTCTGCCTGAGAATGAGGAGTGTAACGGATTATCGTAACTTGGTACTCTTCCTTAGAAGAGTAGGATTTGACTTCCACGTCACCCCCCTCGGAAGGGAGGACCTATAGGGCTGTACTTAAACGTCTCCCGATAGACGGTGCCGAACGGGAAGTTAAGGAGGACCTTGAAACCTCCGGCTTCCAAGTAGCCCGTGTGGTGCAACTACGGAAGTATGACAGACAAAGGACCCCCCTCCCCATGTACCTAGTGGAGCTCCACACGCCAGACGACTACGACAAACTTTTAACCAACGCTCCCTCTGTTATGCATTTCAGGGTGCAGGCTGAGGAATATAGGAAGCCCACTGCCTCGCTGCAGTGCAGGAGGTGCCTGGCACTTGGCCACTCTGAGCAGCACTGTAGGGCACCCCGTGAAACCTGTTCCAAGTGCGCTGCCATTCACGAGTCAGCCACTTGCAGGGCCCCATTAGACGCAAGGCGTTGTGCCTTGTGCCACAGCCGGGAACACGGGGCTCGATAGAGAGGCTGCCCGTTGTACCAGGCGGCCCTGGCGTGACTGCGCGACTCAACGCCAAGACCACAGCGGAGCCAGCAACACCAGCGACAACAGCAACAGCAACAGCGGGAACGACAGCAAACCCTTTATCCTGCACAACTCCTTCAGCGCCCACCACGGACCCCTAGATCCTCACGGGAGCAACCTCCCCACATAAACTCTCCCCCTCAACTCCCTCGGGCATCCACCGGCACCGAGGACTTGGTGATCCCGGGAGATGGCGCAGGGCCAGAGGGAAGCTACCTGAATCTGGGACCCAGCTTTCAGGACTCCCGAATGCCATGGGCCACCGCTCGCGACACCATGATCCATGTGCTGATGCAGCTGCTGACGCAACCGCACAATGCCAGGGTGGTGCTGAGGGAGTTCAACTCCTTCTTCGCCCTTTTTCTAGACCCCAACCGACACTTCTATGGCGACTAAATCATGACTTGGAATGCATACGGACTGCGCCAGCGCAAAGCTGAACTGACGGACTTTCTACTCAGACACAATATACACGTAGCACTAATCACTGAGCCAAGGCTCTCCCAGACAGACCGACTCAACATCCCGGACTATCGAATCTACCGTACCCACCGAAACCGTCGGGGCGGTGGCACCGCAGCCATAGTTAGACACGACATACAACATAGCCAAGCCCACATCCCCCCTTGCAACGGATAGAGGCCTCCGGTGCCTACGTGCAGCACGGAACCAACACACTCCTCCTAGTAGCAGCATATAACCCTCCAACTGATATATCCACACGTGACATAGATACCCTAATCAACATACATCCCGCTGTAAACATTGCAGGGGACCTCAATGCAAAGCATGCAGACTGGCATTGCCAAAGCAGCAATCGGGCCGGTACTAAACTCAGCAGACATGCACAGCAATCGGACTATATTGTCATTGCTCCAGACACACCCACATACATCTCCTTTAACCCTCAACAACCCAGCATATTAGACTTAGCACTCATCAGAAACTCTGGCTGCAGACAAATCACCCCCACGGTGCACAATGAACTTTCCTCGGATCATCTCCCTGTAGTCTTTACCCTGCAAGGACCACTAGCCCCCTCCATCCCCCGCCCCAGACACAATTTTAACAAAGCAGACTGGGTAACATTTCGCACCTCACTAGAGGAATCCCTCCCGCTCGTTCCCCATATTGCAGTAAATGAAATAGACACAGTAGCTCAGAGACTTGAACTCTCAATTAAATTTGCCATTACTAGAGCAGTACCTATAAGAACTCATAAATCTCACGCCAATCCACTACCACCAGACATTAAGACCCTAACCTCTGAAAGAAACAGAGCCCGGTGGCGACTGCAACGCTCACGACACCCTAGCCACTCCACGAGACTTAAAGACCTCAACAACGAAATAAGACGACATACAGCCGACGTACTAGCCCAACAATGGAATTCCGTCTTACAAGACCTAGAACCCCAGCATACGACTGTATGGCGTATAGCTAAAGCCCTAACTAAACCCAAGCCTAACATACCACCTTTACATCACAACGGTGGCATCGCCACCCCCGACCTAGAAAAAGCCGAGATACTCTCTGAACACTTTCAAAACACACTTACGCCAAACCCAATTCCCAGCTGCCCGCGATTTATACAGGAGACAGAAACACTCACCAACTTACTGACACAAAGACAATGCCACAACAAAATCCGCCGGACCTATGACTCAGAAATCCGATGGCACATCCGGCACCTCCCAAATCGCAAGGCCCCCAGCCCCGACGGCATCCCCAACAGCGTACTAAAACAACTACCCAACGCTACCATCACGACCATGACGAGACTATTCAATGCCATTCTTGACACGGGCTATTACCCCAAATGCTGGAAAAATGCCCTGGTCCTCCATTTCCCCAAAAAAGGCGAAGATTTAGCGAATCCTGGCAGCTATCGTCCCATCAGCTTACTCAATGCCATTAGTAAATTACTGGAAAAAATCATTCTAAAACGAATTACTGCTGTCATTATCAGACGCAATATCCTAATCCCGGAACAATTTGGATTCCGGGCCAAGCATTCAACAACGCTGCAACTGGTAAGAGCAACTGAATATATTACCAGGGGATTTAACATCCGAAAGTCCACAGCTGCGGTATTTCTCGACATTGAACGCGCTTGTGACCGAGTCTGGCACCAGGGCCTCATCCGCAAAATGCACCACTATAATTTCCAAGACTCAATGATTAAACTAATCGCTAACTATCTAACAGGCCGCACCTTTCAGTCCCTAGTTCTCGATGCGAAATCCACCCCGAAAGCTATCAATGCAGGCGTTCCCCAAGGCAGTATTCTAGGCCCTGTGCTCTTCAACTTCTACATTAATGACATTCCCAAAATCCTTCCTAACAGATCTTTTCATGTATGCAGACGACACCACCATCATGACCCAATCTTTTGCAATACCCCCCTTAATTAGCAGACTCCAAACAGCCCTCAGCTCGCTGGAGAACTGGCTCACTAACTGGCGCATAACGGTCAACACCACTAAATGTGAAGCTATACTCTTCAGTAAACGCTTGAATCACTGCGTCGCAGCACGAAACTTACCGCCACTCCAACTATTTCAAAATGCAATTCAATGGAAAACATAAGTTACCTACCTAGGAGTAGTCCTTGACCCAGGACTCACCTGGAGGCACCACATTACTACGATTCGCGGCAAAGCTAACGCCCAGCTAGCCAACTTATACCCCTTACTTCACCTCAATAATGCATTGCAAATGAAAACGGGGCTCACCCTATACAAAACTCTACTTCGCCCCAGACTAACCTACGTGGCCCCAGCCTGGGGATTCACAGCTCCAACATATATTAAAAAACTACAGCAATTCCAAAACAAGGTAATTCGCCTAATAGCAAAAGTTATAGCAATAACACCAGCCATCCAACTCCACGAAGAACTGCACTTACATACTATTGAGCAGTTCATCAAGAAACTCTCAGCAGACCTCTACGATCGGGTGACAACCTGCCAGAATCCACTCATACAGACTCTCGGACAATACGACACAACTCGCGACACACACAAACGCCCCCTCTCAGTGTTTGACAGAAACTTGACAGAGACGATTACTAAGGAAGACATCGGCGACTTCCTAGACTTACTTGTACCCGACTAACTCACTCCCAGATGACCCCACAGCCACCCGTCATTCACACTACATACTACTTATGTTGCAGCTAGCCCTCCAAGTCCTCGCATCCTTGCGGGGCGGCCCGGGGGGAAGAGGGCCCCCCCATATGTGATCCTCATAGACTAGTCATGCACACGGACATGATTTCCGGACACGCACCGACAACTCGTCCCCAGGACGTCGCCTTCTACACCGATAGCATATAAGTCAACGAACAGATAAGTAACAACAGCATGCCGTAGAATAGTCTCACTAACCTCGCCCACCAACGCATTACATCCACTACATTACACATGTTCACCCCGACTACATCACCCTCCTAAATTTAAGCCACCATCACTGCCTATCACATTCTCAAAGACCCTCGAGGCCCCTCAAACTTCCCACGGCATCACTCAGGACGTCAGTCATGTGTGATGCCCTGGCCTGCATTCTTACACCCGCTCGCATGTATTGCATGCCAGCCTCCACCTTACCTTTACTAACCAGGGTGCTCATAGCGGAACCTGTTCACTGCACTGTAGGATCTCGTAGTACTCACAAGCACCCCTCCCTTGCTCTTGCATATTTAGCTTGCTAACGGCATGTGCATGGGGAGACGATGTAGCGCACGGCCTTGCATGCCGGTCGATCGTCACCGGGGGCGGCGGGCGTGGGGCCGCCCCTAAAAATATAAAAAAACCTAAGTCATTCAACATCCTGTAGATGGGAGAGATGAACGCTCCCGAAACGTGGATGTCTCAACATCTGCTTACCTGGCTCGAAGCCCGAGAACGTCTAGAACAGAACATGGAGAATCTAATACAGGAGTATAGACTAGATGTGTTAAACCAGAGCAATAATCCTTATACATTTCAAGGGAGAGCAGGTGCTGAGGAAAACATCGACGTAACACTGGCTAGAAGTTATATAAATCAGAAATTAACTAACTGGAAGGTAACTCAACAACAGACATCAAGTGTTCATAATTTGATCTTATTTGATTATGAGGTTAATAAGATAAATGGTCAACATGGAATACTGACGTGACTAGATATATTGTTAAGAATCTGGATAAACGTAAAATTCTTGATAAATACAGATTACCCATATTAGAGGAGGATGACAGTATAGATACCAAAGTAAGAAAGAAAACAGAAAGCATACAAGAAGTAATGAAGAAAACATTGTTGAAAATAAGATCGGGAAGTAAGGATTACAATGTGTGGAACAGTAGACTACAAAAGCTAAGAAGCAAACCAAGGAAAGCTAGAAGAATTTATCAACGAACAACAAATGCACAAGAAAGGGAGAGAAATCTGGATATTTATAGAAGAATAAAAGAAAAATATAGATTAACAATGGAGGAATCTAGAGAGAATTCATGGAATTAATTTGAATAAGATACTCTATCTGATAACATATGGGGTATACCATACAAAATAGCGATGGAGAAAGTAAGAGCACCCGAAGTAATCTCGACATTTAATAAGGAAAATAGAGAAATGACAAGAACCTGGCTAGAGTCTGTAAACTGCTTGATGAGGAGATTATTGCCGTCAGATTCAATAGAAGGTGAAAATGATGAACATAGAAGAAAAAGGGAGGAGTATGCATCTATGTATAGCGGCCAAAGGTTAATTTATCCATTTGATACATCAGAAGTTAGACTTACTATCAGAGATTGATAAAAGGAGAGATCTCCTGACCCAGACGGTATACCCGCAGAGGTTCTAATGGCATTAGAAGAACCCTTGGCTCCTTATCTAACAAATTTATTTAGAAAATGCATCCATGAAGGTAAAATTCCCTATTGCTGAAAAAATGCAAACATTGTAATATTAAAGAAAGCCAAAGTTAAGAACCCAATAGCGACTAAATCCTATAGACCTGTATGTTTATTAAATACCCTTGGGAAATTACAAGAAAAACTCTTATACAAACGAACAGTATAGAATCATGAAGGGTATGACAGAGATGCAATAAGGGTTCCGGAAATACAAATCAACTGAAGATGCGATTAACAAATCCATAGATAACATCAAAATATGTGATATACATCTTCTTTGATATTTCTGGCACCTTCGACAATTTATGGTGCCCGGAACTCTTCAGAATAATGAGAAACCAAGATTATCCTAGATGTCTTTATAACATACTAAAAGACTACTGTACAAATACAACAGTCATGCTTCTAGAACAAAATAGAAAAATTATCAGAGATATAACAAAAGGATGCCCACAGGGCTCTATACTGGGAAGTGTATTCTGGGATATGCTAACGAAACCAATGTTACAGCAACTCAATAATCTTAACTCATCAGAAACAATAGCCTATGCGGACGACCTAATGATCATTATAGGTGGCAACAATAGAAAAGAGCTGGAGGAAAAGGCAAAGATTGTAACAGATACATTGCATAACTGGTGTCAGATAGTAAAGTTGAACATAGCACCTTCAAAGTGCGCTTATTTAATCACAAAAGGCAAGCTAAAAAGAAACCCGATAATCAAAATAAACAATGCAGCAATTTCGAGAAAAATCACTATAGATATCTAGGAATAATGATAGATGAGAATCTAACTTTCCAGAAACATATAGAGTTTATAAGGCAAAAACACTCGGTGTAATGGGCAAACTAACCTCAATAATACAAAGAACTGTCAATATTTCACATGATGCGATTAAAATATACCACACCAGCATAGCAGTAGGGATAGTGGCATATGGTGGTAGTATATGGGTGCAGAGACTAACAAATAAAAGGAATGTAATATTAATTAGAAGAATACTGCGACATATACTACTACGATATGCAGGAGTGACAAAGATCACCCCCACAATGGCGCTACTTGTAATACTTGGGATATGGCCAATGGACCTATTAATAAGATTTAGAGGAGCGGATTACTGGCAAAGGAAGGACAGAGAGAAAGTAGCTGAATTAATAGGAGAGGAATACGAAACTAGATGGCAGATTAGACGGAAATTTTTAATGGACTGGCAGCATGAATAGGGCAACATAGAAGAGGGACGCAGAGCATATGAAATATTACGAGTGATAAATGAAAGACTAAAAATGAAGTACTTTAACCCAACTAAAGGAATTATACATTTTATAACCGGTCATGGACCATACGCTACTTACCTTCATAGAATAGGAAGAAGAGGAACAAGGTTATGTATGGTACGTAATATAGATGATACACCAGAGCATCAAATATTTGAATGCAGAATACATGATAACGAAGTTGGCGATCTAATACAGGAACTACAAGGCAAAACCATATGGACGATAATAAGAAATGCGGACGATTTTACGAAACTCGATCAACTAACGAACTACATATCATCGAAGGCATGGAAAGAGTATACCTTATCTAGGTACCGAAGACACAGGGAAACTGATAGAACTGCCACATCAGTACATGTAAGAAGATCTACAAGGTTAATTGAAAGACTGGAGCAACAAAGAGGCCTAAATCCTACAATATAGGCAACACTGACAGATCAAGACGACATAGACGAAGAAGAAAGGGAAAATATCGAGCTACAAAGCATCACAGGAGAGGAAATCTAAATAGGAGGAACTGCTAATAGAAGAGTATAGAATCTGAGACTTGACATCAACATATTCATACATAAATAAAACACATACAAAAAGTTAAAATTATTATATTTAGATTAGGTTCAGTCATCAGTAAGCAGTGATGACTGACAAGTTAGGTAACTGCAAAATCATCCAGTTAGATTAGGTATAGTTCATCTACACAATTATAATCAATAATGCTAAAAATAAAATATGTAATGACAAAGAGTGTAAAATGCTAGATTAGGTTCCGATATAGATTCAAGAAATCGGTACATAAGAATGTAGAATTTTTTTTTTGTTTTTTTTTTTATTTTTTTTTTAAATTTTTGTTATATCTTGTATTATTATATGAAGGGCTTGGCAGTAAACAATGGTAAGGGACGCAGAGCATATTTAGAGAAACAAAAGAGTTGAAAGTTTAGAAAAATCATATAATTATTTTGTTAACCATACATAGAAAACAAAGATGTTTTCCCATAAACTTATGTTTAAAGAACTTCCATTTCCAATTTAAGAATTTCATGACTGTATTGTGACTGTAAACATTAATGTTTTTTAATAAGCTCATCATCATCATCATCTGCATGTTTATTGGGAAGCGTAATCCTTGTAGAATTATTGCAATATCATTGATGTTCGTACTAGAAAAGCAGAGAAAAATACATAACATTTACATTAATTAACAATGTTTCCAAGTCTGCTTGTAGATTATTTTCAAGCCACACTTTTTGGAGTACTTTGAGGTCATGAAGTAAATATTTAGCAGAATAATTCCATAAGATGTTTAGGTAGTCAAAATGGATGGGTAGAGTCAGACTGAAAAATCCAATGCCATAGCCAGAATTTCAACCACAGAACTTCCGGTCTCCATCTCGCTGCTCTTAACCATTGAGCTACTGGCTGTGTCAGCATGACATGAAATTCTCCAACTGACTTGTGTTTTTCGCAGTAAACCACTGGGACTTCTCATAAACACATGGGACAACTACCTTAATGAAGATTTACTATGCTGTAAGTACTTTAAGGTGCACTTTCTAGTTTGGACCACTATTAGGTCAATTAATAGAAATCAATTGTTCTTTCGCAGTAGGTGTGTGTAGGTGATGGTTTGGATGGGTAGAGTCAGACTGAAAAATTCAGTGCCACAGCCAGGATTTTAACCAGCATGAGTCAGTTGGAGAATTTAATGTAGTTAATAGCTCAGCTGCAAGAGAATTATTACTTACTTTGTGATAAATACTCAATCTTTTGTTATACTGGGCTAATATAGCCTTAGAAATCTTCGAAGTAACCGGTTAAAATGGCGACCACCACATTATACATCTACGAGCATGGCCGAGTTAGTTTTTTAATACCACCTAGTCACGGAACGCCCGAGTGATACTGACCCGCGGAAAGTGATAACATACAGGTATCATATAAAAATCAGCCTGGGGGCGTCATCACTATTTTTATAGCATCCAGATGTAAAGTCAAGCTTAATTCGCATGTATAGTAAATAATAATTAGTGGATTACTGAATTAATATATGCATCTTAGCCTCATGGCTCCATCTGTCTCTCGTATCCATTGGTATGTAACTTGTCGTCATCAGTGCGCACATGGCGGGCGGCCTGTCTTTACTGATGCAGGTACGAGCCCGTGCCACTTGTGGGAGGAGGCCCTCTACAGCAGCTACATAAGAGCCGTAGATGCAAACGACTGCGTGGTTATGGTCGTATCATCCGCGTATATTGATAGTTGCGTATTTGCGGTGGTGGGAATGTCGTTTATATACACGTTGAATAATACAGGTCCCAGGATACCGCGGCTGTGCTCCTGTTAGTATTGTAGCCATTCGTAATATTTTCAAAAATCTAGTGAGCTCTAGTGTAGCGGAATGGCTTGCCCGAAAGCCAAATTGTTCATTAAAGGGAAAGTTGTGCTTTTTGATGTGGGTAATTAGTCGCTTTAGTATGACTTTCTCTGCTACCTTATAGTCGCGCTGCTGGAACGGTTACCATGGATTTATCTTTATTAACAGAAACCTCTCAAATAACGCACTGAGTATTCTTGTTAGAGTGAGAAGAGTACTGACGGGCCTCCCGGCCGTGTGCTAAGCATAAATGAACGCATCACTTCAACCAATGGAATTCGCAGAAATCACATATGACAGATATATGTTGACTCCACGTGCGTTATCTGAGAGGTATCTATTACCAAAGATAAATCCATGGTAACCGTTCGAACGGTATTTAGTAGGCTGATGGTCCTGTAGTTGCTTGGTAGTTTAGGGTCCTTCCCCGGCTTTGGAAACATTAAAACTCGGGCATGCTTCCATGGGTTTGGAAAGTAGCCAAATTGTAGGTAGTAGTTTGTGATATTGCAAAGTATCTGTAATGCGCGATCGCTAAGGCTTTTCATTACCAAATTAGGTATTCCGTCGGGGCTAGGAGCTTTAGTGTCCATGAGGTTTTTAATTAACAATTGTAGTTCGCCTTTGTTCGTTTTCCGTGCTTTATTGTGTGTAGGATTCGTTATGATGTCGGCAACGCTGTGTTCTACTTGAGAAGTTTACGTCGTTTGGTTCTTGATTGGGACAGCAGATTGCTTCGAATGCGTCCTCGAGTAAGTTCACTTTGTCTTCCGTGGTTTCGGCATATCTATTTGGGGTGATCGGTATGCTCAGTGGTGGCACCTTGATTGGTTCCTTAATCAACCTTTTAGTTAATTGCCAAATCTGGCGGCTGTCCTCTTGAGCATTCGCAATGGTATTTTCCCCAATGTTGCTGCAGTATTGCGCTTATTCACGTCTTTATTTGGCTGTTGAGTGTAGCCTGGATTACTTTATGTACAATGTTTCTCGTACGCTGCCATTTGCGATCACGCTCTCGCATTAGTACGATTATGTCCGGTGGGTAGTTTATTTCATGTTTCCGTGGGGCTTTTAGTGGGACAGTTGAACTTATTGCCGCCTGAACTGCCATCTTCAAGTTTAACAGTCTGCCTTTCTACCACTTCCTGGTTTTGCAGAGGATCGCAGTTCTGGAGGCGAGTCTTAATTTTTCCCGGAAGACTGCCCAATTTACACGGTGGAAATACGTTCTCAGCAGCGGTGGACTAAGAGTTGGTAGTTCCTCTATTTCAATTTGGACCGCGTAGTGATGTAATGCTAGACTATTAGCCGTCGCGTTTTTACAGAGGGCTAGATGTAGTATGGTTGGTTGTTGTTGTTGCTGTTGCCTGTTTTTAGATATGTATGTTCAGGTGTGTTCGCTATTATATAGTTGTTTAGCATGTGTCTGTGTAGGTGTTGCCAGTCACACTGTCTGAGTGGCATCCACAGCTTTCATGTGAGGCATTGAGTCCCCTGTTACTATGACTACCGCCCTAAATTAAATACTGTATCTAAATCTTGATATAACAGTTAGTTGTCCCAGTGGGTTATATAAGCTCACTACCGTTAGCGGTTGATCTTTAATGTTAATGGAAACTGCTGTTGCCTCAATGAGAGTTAGTTCTGGGATACATTTTTGGTAATGGTCTATCGAATTGCGTTTCCTCCTCTTGCTAATCCGGTTGGGCTGTCAGTGCGGTAAACGCGGCATCCTGGTATTAACGCTGATTTTTTTTGGGTGTGGCCCCGCGTCCGCCACACCCGGTGGCGATCATCCGAAAGGGATCTACGTCGCCTCCCCTACCATGCACTAAGCTACACTAAAGCGATGGGTAGGAAAGGTGGTAAGTGGTGTCCGGTACTGCCAAAACAACCCGGAAGTTAGTGGGCGAATACTAAATAGGCGCCCACATACAAGAGAGTATACGGACAGAGTAGGCAGTTAGTTACTGGCCATGGCCGAGGCCCTGACCAGCGACCTATTGTTACTGGAGGATTTTCATGCTCATGCAGAGGTGTCATGCTAAATATAATCTGTTGAGGTACCTTACAATAATTTAGGGTTCAGCTGGAGAGAGAGCTGACTTAGAGATGTTCCTCGACGCGTTGCCGTTGGTCCTGTAACAAATAAATGGGGAGGGGAGAGGAATGTACAAGTGGATGTTAATAAATATTTCCATTTCCATTTATTTATTTTATTACTTTTGGGTGTTTATATTATTTCTGTGTTTTTTATTTTTCTGTTTTTCCTTCTTTCTTTCTTTTTTAATTATTATATAACATATTTAAAAATTAGCTACAATCTAAAGTCGTTATCCGGTCGGGTCCCTGGAGTTCGCCTGGTCGTCATCTGATGGGGATGTCCGTCGTTCCCGGGCAGCCCAGGGAGGGGTCCGGGTCTTCCGGACAGCTGCTGTATGTGTTGTGGCTATGGTGGGACAGTTGATGGAGGTAATCAATGTCTGTGCTGTGGTGGTTTAATGGTATGCTTCTGCCGAATAGCGATAGTGGTCTCTTGTGTTTGTCTATGGCTGTGTTGAAGTTAGCGATGTTGTTGATGAGAGGATTTTGATGGTTGTGTGCCGATTTGTACATGGTATCCGCGAGTTTTTTGTAAAATGCTCAATCATGTGCATATGGCGGTCGTCGTGAAGTAAGTCCAGTGGCACTGATCTCGGGACTTTTGCGGCTATTCTAAGACTTTTATTTTGGACTAGTTGTAGTTTCGCTATGTGGCTCTTTGCGCAGTAACTCCAGGCTGGGGCGGCATGTCATTATGAGCCTTATCAAGGTTTTGTATAGCGTTAGCCCCATTTGCTTGCTTAGGGCACTCTTGTAGTTTAGGATGGGGTATAGCGCTCCTAGCTGTTGTATTGCCCTGCGTTTCACTTCCGTGTTGTGCTCTGCAAATGTGAGCTTGGAGTCCAAGGTGACTCCAAGGTATCTGACCTAGTTTCTCCAGTTTATTGTCTCTCCGTGGAGCGTCAGCGGTGAGGACCTGTTAGCGTGTTTTCTGCGCTTCGTAAATAAGAATGCCTGTGTTTTGGAGTATTTACTTTGATTCTCCATTTGGATAACCAGGGTTCTAATTCTGTTAGGGAAGTCTGTAGTCTGCGACAGACAACTTCTGGTTTCCATGACTGTGTCAGTAAGGCGGTGTCGTCCGCGTAAGAGGAGAGCTCTGTGTTGGCGTTCATTAGGTTGTCGTTAATATATAGGTTAAAGAGGGTCAGTCCCAGCAGACTTCCTTGTGAGACTCCGGCAGCTATTTGGTGCAGTTCTGAACCATGTTCCCTTATGGAGACTGCAAATGATCTGCCAGTAAGGTAGTGGGCAACTAGTCTGATCATAGTGGCATTGAATTTCAGATCTTTGAGTTTTCTAACGAGTCCTGCGCGATAAACTGTCATTAGCCCGTTCTACGTCTAGAAATACCACGCCGGTGGATCTTTGGTCGTTAAATGTTTCGCGCGGTAGCCAAATTGTGACCTGTGGGAACTGGCTTATATATGCTGGAAGGTACCGTCCTCCCGTTGTCTGATTGGTCCTGGTCTGAGTTCGAAGGTGCGTGGCTTTTTTGTATTGAAGCCCGTGATTTAGCTATGGGTGTATTTTGTAAGGTTGGGTACCACGTTTTGTATAGTTTTAATGCTTCTTCTTTCTTATAAAATTGTGTTTGTGTTTGTAAATGTCTATTGCTTCGTAATATAGATGGGCATGTTACTGAGAAGTCGTGGCAAGGATGTCAGTTTCATCCTAGCGGATGACATGTTCTCCGGGTGCTTCCAAAGCACGTGATATCCAGCCTTAGACAACGGAAGGGCGGTACCTTACAGCACATATGAGCCAGTTCCCACTGTCGACAATTACTGTACGACGCTAATTATAATACTATGTAAATTAAAGCCTGTAAGCCGGTTCTGTTGTACTGGCACCAGTTCTTAATAAAATCCTATAAGAACTTGAAGACAATTCATATACTTCGAAGTGTACAAGGAGCACTTTTCTACGCCACCGATACTTTCCGCAGTTGCAAACGATGTCTGGGTGAGAGATGAAGAATCCCAGTGGACCACGGCCTTATAGCCCGGGATCTTATACTGAAAAAAAAAAAAAAAAAAACGCCGGTCGTAAAATCTTACGTTTGTTAATAGTCTTGTGAGCTGAGGCGTTATCGTGGTACAGAATATATGAGTTGTCTTGCAACAAATTTGGTCTTTTTCACCGTATTTGTTCTCTCAAACACCCTATAATGCTCAGATAATAGTCATTATTTACCGTCTGACATCACAAGAATTCTGACGACACAATAATCGAAAAAAAAAAAATTGTCAATATGACTTTTAGTGCTCTTTTGGGTTCAGTTGGAAGCCGCCACTCGATAGCCTGTTTCTGGTTTGCATGTCAAACTCGTAACCCCACGCTTCATCACCAGCTACAATGCGTTTCATGAATGTGGAGTCGGAGTTGGCTCGTACTAGCAAGTTTTCAGCGAATCTTACGTAATTGAGTTTTTACAGAAAGTTCAAGCTTTCGGAACTAATCTAGGGGCAACACGTGTTATCACAAATCGTTAAAATGGTACAAATCCATTCATAAGACACATAAAGTTTAGCGGCAAGCACTCTCAGACCTAAATAACGATTTTCACAAACCATTTCCTCACTTTAAAGATGTTCAGTTCAGTAGAAAGTGTTAATGGCCGACCAGAATGAGGCAAATTTTCCATACCTCGACCACTTTTGAATTCACTGTACCACTCATAAGCGACATGTTTTCATAAAGCCTATTCACCGTAAGCCCTACGCAACATTTTCAGTTATTGGGCACATGGCATACCTTTTTCAATGCAAAATTAGATATATCCTCTGTTCAATATTTTTATTCATTGTAAAAGCGCAACATATCTTTGAGTTGCTGTAAAAAATGGAACCTCTAAACAAACTAGATGACAGATGACTGTCGACTGTCGCAATAAACTTCACACAACTCTAACACCTTGCGGGTTTTTATACCCCCAGTCATTGTTTCTAGAAAGCCGCACACTTTTCGAGAACTTCAGCGGCAACAACAAATGGGCAGAACGTTCTGGAGCCTCTCTGTCTTTTTCTTTATCCTGGCAAGCGCCCAGCTCCGGCCTGTAGAAGCAGCCCCCTTCAGCTGCCGAGGTGCGAGCACTGCGGACCCTTAGCACTCGTGGCACCTCTGACATTACTAGAGGAACCTTGGGCCGAACTGCCGAGCCCCTCCCGTCGGGGAGTTATTCGGAATGGGTTGGGCTCGATGGGGCAGTGTGTTCCCGACACCCACGGGGATTTGGGTACCTCCGACCATGCTACGGCCGCCCCGACAGCGTAGAGGGTTGCCTAATAAGTCCCTGGTACTAGCCTGCAGAGCTAGTAGAAGGTGTGCTACATCATCAGGCGGCCCCACTGAGGTTTTCGGGTAGTATTCCCTGCGGTGTTGACGCGCGTAAGTGGTGTGTCCACTTCCAGCCGTCCTGACGTTGTGCACAGCGGGGATGCTTTTTAGGCTCAAGGTATTGCCCCATGGAAAAAACCCCAGAGTATCCATCGCTCCCGGGTTGAAGGTGGCCGGGTCCTTGGTCCTACGGGTCCATGACTAATGGGAGCGGAACCTCTGCAATAAACTAAGCACAATGCCACACGGTGACACTATATATAGTTTACCGTTTGCATGCATTGCTTTTGATTGACAGTTTTACCAATTTATATATTAATATATAATTTATAAATATGCATATAACGACTTATTCAAGTTGTGTTACATTTGGCTTGCATTTGGTTTTCAATATTCGGTTTCATTTTGGGGTTTTACCCCTACTTTTAATACCTTTAAACATTAATACTCAATTATTAAATTTTAGATGAGTCGCATTTTTTAACACATCTGCTTCACTTTCGTACCTATTTTGAGGACATGTTTCGCAAATCTTCGCTTGCATCTACGGCTCTTGTGCGACTGACGCTAGATCCAGCGGTGTGGGTAATTCTGGGGTTGTTGCTGCCATCTGTTGATTTAGTGATGAACTGAAATGTGGGATTCTCTTCTAGCGGGATTTCAAAGTTCATTAGTTGGTTTTTATGTTTTTCTATGTATATCCTCTCCCATATGACGAGTTCACTATGTTTTTGTACGTATTTTAGTAATTCTGTGCTATCTTCAATTTCATGATTTTCAGACCAGAAATGAGCTGCTATTGCGGACTTATCAATATTTTTGTATCTTAAGTGCCTGAAGTGTTCTTTCTTTCTAGTGCCTATGTTCCTTTTTGTCCTTCCTATGTAAATTTTTCCACAGTCTTTACACTTAATCTTGTAAATGCCTGACTTTTCCTCTGGTTTTATCTTATCAGTATTATCACTGTGAAGTAGGTTTTTAATGTTGTAATTGTTTTTTGGTGCCAATATTATATTGTATTTCTTGAATATTTTTTGGAACTTTTTTGTGGCCCAGGGGTGGTAAGTAAATTTAGTAAATCTGTGAAAAAATTTACATAGGGAGGACAAAAAGAAACATAGGCACTAGAAAGAAAGAACACTTCAGGCAGTTAAGATACAAAAATATTGATAAGTCCGCAATAGCAGCTCATTTCTGGTCTGAAAATCATGAAATTGAAGATAGCACAGAATTACTAAAATACGTGCAAAAACATAGTGAACTCATCATATGGGAGAGGATATACATAGAAAAACATAAAAACCAACTAATGAACTTTGAAATCCCGCTAGAAGAGAATCCCACATTTAAGTTCATCACTAAATCAACAGATGGCAGCAACAACCCCAGAATTACCCACACTGCTGCATCTAGCTTCAGTCGCATAAGAGCCGTAGATGCAAACGATGATTTGCGAAACATGTCCTCAAAATAGGCACGAAAGTGAAGCAGATGTGTAAAAAATACGACTCATCAAAAATTTAATAGTTTTTTTTGTTGTTGTAATTTACGTCCTCCAACATTAAGTCATATCGGACGATGAATGGAATAGATGAAATGATGCTCAAATGAGCCCAGGGTCCATAGAGCTTAGTCACCCTATATTCGTCTTTTAGGATAAGGGAAAACTCCGGTAAAAACCTTATCCACGTAACTCGCCCTGACCGAGATTCGAACTCGGGACCTCTTGAACGTGAGGTAGACATGCTACCACCACGTTACCGAGGCGGGCTCGCAAACCAAGCTGCTGTATATGCTTGTGCTCTCATTCTGGAAACTCTTTGCACTTCATAAATTATGATATCCAAAATGCTCTATGTAAAACCCATCTTAACTGTCAACTGTTAATCAAATTTTATGCGAACTCTAAACTACTTTACTTGAAAACATATTTTAGCTGGTCCAAAATGGCATTTAGATGGATAGTATCTTCTATAAATTAAACTGCACTTATATTGATATTACCTTTCATCCTTAGTAATTATACCACGATATTTCAAATTTTATATTGTAATACACCGCTTATGAGGGCTGGAAAGAATTAACTGGCAGCATATGAATCTTTCATCAAGGATTTTTGTACATTGGACTTCTACAGGCGTTCCACATAATTCCCTGCAGCATGTTGCACCAATTGTCAGATGTGCAGAAGTCCCAGAATACCAGTAAAGGTGCCCTCTTTGTTGAGATCTGAGAGAGAATGCACTTAAGCTCAAAGTATTGTACCTCTACTATGAAAATATATTCCTCATAGTGGTTCTTTCATCTTAGGGAACAGAGCAGTCACATAGTCATGTTCGGTGAATGGAGTGGTTGCTACAGAACCTTGTACCAAAAGATTGTGCACAGTAACTGCATTATGACAACCAGTGTTGTCCTGCGAAACAATGGATGGCTCTGACTTGGAAGTTCAGCCATTTCTTGCGCAGTGCAGAATGAAAATTACATTCCAGAAACCTGTTAGTATACTGACACAGCTTCTTGGTCAGGGACATGATGGGTGGTGGCCCTTCATTTAAGTAGCACTTAAGTTCTGGTCCAGGTTTTGTCAAATGCCATGATTCTGTCCAGGAATGCACATCATTCTCGTCTGTAACATGCTAAATAATCAACAGTGATCCTGCCTCTGTACTGTAGATTGGAGCATGTCTGCCTCATGTTCAAGCGGTCCCGAGTTCCAATCTTGGTCAGGGTGAGCTACCTGGATAAGGTTTTATCCGGGGTTTTCCCTTATCCTGAAAGACTAATGTCAGGTAACTCTAAGCTCCATGGACATTGGACCTATATATTTTATTCATCGTCTAATATGACTTAAGGTTGGGGGACGTAAATTACCAAAAAAAAAAAAAAAAAAACCACCAGTGAGGGCATATGTGTCATTATTTAATGTCCCCAAGGAGGTATGGTGCCCAACAAGATACAATTTTTCAGTTACAAAGGTCATTGTGCAACACATCCGAAAAGGTAGTGTGAGTTGTTGCTACCTTGTCTCCTGTCAATATGAAGCAAACATTGAATTAATTCAGTGAATTAGTTTTCAACCTCATGATGATTTCTACACGGTTCCAGATGCACACTATCATGTACAAGTTTTTACTTTATTTTCTATTTTTCCTGCATTAAATTTGGTAGACCATAAAACTCAGTATGTTTGTCATCAATATAATAGATTTACTTAAAATTAAAACAAAATATCACATCATGTCAGTTTCTCCTTGAGTCATGTCAATGAATGCATAATGCTAACATAAATACAGTAACAGGATAACATTGTTCACAATTATATAAAATTATTTATAACCTATTAATTTAAGGCCAAATCATATTTTATTCGTACAGTAGATTTAAAACACAAATAGATTTTAGCTATTTACGTCCTTAAAAAATTTGAAAGAAAGTCAAAGCCCAGACAAAGATTATTAGTTTCATCATCCTACTATGAAGGACTACTGTTCATTATGTTTAATCCAGTTTAATTATAACTGTGCTGCACTCAACAGAGCAACCTGAATGTGGATCTAATGAGTTCTATGTGAATACTTCCAGTAATATGGATAAGTACATTTTTAATTATGAATGTTACTTAAATAAGGGAAATCAGTGACCTTATGTGTAATGCAATTAAACATAGTTTTAAAAGGAAGATTAGCAGGAAATGTTGGTCAAATGGCACAAATCTGATCATAATGCATTTTTTTACAGAGTATAAAATAAGACTTTACAACTAAAAACATTGTACAAATTTTCAGTTATGAAAATTACTACTAACAAATTACAAACAAATTACTACTACTGGGAATCTGGCAGGATCAACATTTAGATTGGAGAACTCACATCCTAAAATCATTAGTAAAGTTGAATCAATTCTACTTTTGAATAAGAACAATAAAACATAAGTTAAACAACAATAACATTAGAACCTTATATATACTTTGCATGTATGTAAAATCAAATGAAATGTGGCACACTATTCTGGAGAGGGAGTAGAGATAGCCACTTAGTTTTTAAAATTCAAAACAAGACTACAAGACACATCATGGAACTAAAGATTTTAACTTACCAAGCCTATACATGTATTGTTTATTATGTCACATAAAACAAAATTATAGAAATTTCACTACAAATTACAAAATACACCTTCATGATTCCAGGAACAAAACAAACTTAACAACAATGTTACATAGAACTACACTCTTAAAAAGGTTAGATATACTACAGCTGGTCTGTTAACAAGTTGTCAATGGGTTAAAAAGCTTAAAATGCATGTGATGTTTCAAGATGTACTAGATACAGTATAATCCGCACTTTTGGGCCATGGTCTTCTGGGTTCCTTCTTCTTTCCAAACGTTTTGTCTGTGACTGCAGCAGACAACTTCAGTGGCAATAGTGTGGTCAAAGTATTCTGGTGGAGGTTTCAACAGCAACTGTGCTGGTAGCCATGAGCCATGAGCGAGAACAAGTCATCCAGGTGCTCCCGGACGGTGGACAGAGCACCAGGGTACCTATCCGCTGAGCGGATTTACCCATGTGGTCTCATAGATTTTGTCTTTTTCTCAAAGCTTTGATGTCTTTTGTAAGGCGATGGACCTGATTAGACCTCTGCTAATGCTCCTGGCAATGGGATGAGCATCCAGGAAGGAAGCCAGTGCCTGATGCCACCACACCAAGAATGGCCTTCTTGCAGGGTCCGTCCAGTGTGGTGGCGGGGCCAGGAGCGAGAGGTCGGGTGGCTGGGGAACATTTAGGTTCGGGTCGTGTTCTGGTCACACCAGGGGGGGGGGGACTCAACTGGCGGGGGTCAGCCGACAAGTCAAATCCAGTCCCAGTATGGCCGGGACAGACGGAATATGGCAGTGAAGGGACGAGAGGCTGGACTCACCACCCAAGGGCGACCTTGGGGAGGGGATAGCTGTTTCTCCTTCATGGTACATGGTGGTCATATTGACCTAGTGTATTTACTAGGGATGAGGTGTGATTCGGGCATACAATGTGGGTGAATGTTGACGCACAACGTCCTCAAAGTAAGGTATGCCAGAATGGGTGTGTAGGATGTGTGATGGAAACGTACGTTCGGTATCGTAGATCATCCTAAGTGCCCTGTTCTGCACGGCTCGCAGTCTACGGAAGACAGTACGAGCCACCGAGCCCCAGACCTCGCATCCATACAGGATCAGTGGCGGGATGATCGCATGATACACCCGTAGTTTAAGGCGAGTGGGCATGGTTGACCGGAATATGGGGTACAACTGCCTGAGCGCAGCGTGGCCGAGGCTGATTCTGTTTTTCACTGGCATGTGGGGTGAAGGTGAGGCCGCGGTCCAGTCGGACAACCAGGTATTTGGCGGATTGAACCCAAGGGCTCCTCCATCGCAGGTCTCCTTCCGGGCGCCAGCGGAGTACCTTCCCCAGCAGAAGGGCAGAGCTCTTCTGTGGGCTAATGGCCATCCTCCACTTTTCACTCCACGTGCCGATGACTCGGAGGCGATCGCTGCAGCGGAGGCAGTAACGGACGTTTTTGTTCTGTGCCAAGATGAGGACGTCGTCGGCATATTGGCACAGGACAGTGCGAGGTTCTGTTGGGAAGTCAGACATGTAGGCAGCAAAGAGTAACGGCGACAGTACACTACCTTCCGTGACTCCAGCCGCTATGGGTCTGGCGGAGAGTTTACCTTCGACCCGCACCCTTAAGGTTCGATCCCGGAGGAAACTACTAATCAGGATGAGGTATGGAGAGCGGAGGTGTGCTTCCTTGAGCTTGTACAACAAGCCCTGATGCCACGTTGTGGCGAAGGTCTTGTCCACGTGCAGGAGTACCGCGACGGTTTTGAGTTTGTCCTGGAAACCCAGGGCAGCCTTTTCCACTAGTCGCAGCAGCTGCAGGGTCGTGAGTGGCCCCGACGGAACCCGAACTGGTGATCCGGTAGGAGATGCCTTTCCTCGAAGAGAGGAATCAGGCGGGCTAGGAGCAATCGCTCAAAAACTTTTGAGACGATTGGAAGGAGACTGATGGAGCGATAGCTGGATGGGAAGAGTGGATCCTTGCCGGGCTTCAAAATGCAGACCATCCTCGCCTCCCTCCAACAAGTTGGAAAGTGGCGGAGGTAAAAGCATGTATTGTAAATCTGCGTCAAATGAATCTCGTCTCTTTTAGGAAGGTTCCGGAGCATGAGTGCCGTAACACCGTCATGCCCTGGGGATTTGCTGGGTTTGAGGCTGCAGATTTGGGTTGCCACCTGTCTGGAGGTGACAATGGGAGAATGGATCACATCGCGTAGTGGAGAGGGGACCTCATAGAGGTATTCCACCGCTCCCTCCACGAGTTCGGTGAACTCATCGTCCCGTGGGTCTTCCCGTGGCTCGTACTGAGACTCTAGATAGTCTTCGAAACCTGTGGGTTTCTCCTGGGGCTCAAAGGCGAGTCTCCCTTGAGTGCCATGAGGAAGATGCTGGTACTGATTCTTATCCTTCCGTAAGGAAAGGATAATCTGCCAGGGGTGCTTCTCTGTGAGTGTACACGCTTCATGGTGTTCTCCTAGGCCGCAAAGCGGTGGGCACGAAGCAGCCTTCTTGCCAGGGATTTGAACCTCTGGTAGACTGCCTGAATCCTGTGGTGACGAAACGCTGCCATAGCTTCGAAACAGTTGCTTTAGCTTTAAGCAGCTGCCGGAGCTCATTTGGAATGGTCGTGGGGTTGAGCTGGTTTGCGGGAATGTGGTGTGTGAGGACGTACCACATTTAGGATGTGTTGGGAGAAGTCCGAGGCTGCCGCTTCCAATGCATCGACAGAATCGAAGCGAGGTCGCGGGTCTACAGAATGGCTCAGGTTCAGGACGGCTGCATCCCAGTCGACCTCGCAAGTCCAGTCTGGGTTTAACAGAGATGGCATATCAACGTTGGAGTCCACCAGGACAGGGTCATGGTCTAAGTCCAGTTCGTTGACCGCTGAGAGGTCTAGATGAAATGGAAGGTTTTTAGTGATCATTATGTCGAGCACATCCAGCCTGCCGTGGGCAGGATGGAACGTAGGGGCTTTCTGACCGTGCGCGGCAAGGTTTGGGCTTCCGCTGATGAGGCGATAGAGCCGGCACCCCTTTGGTATTGGATGTACGGCTATGCCAGTGGGCATGTTTCGCATTGAGGTCGTCTGCGATGCATATCACTGGGCGAAGGTTGAGAAGGAGTTTGAAGCCCGCCTCGTAGAAGCGTCCATCAGGAGGATCGTAGGCCACTACCAGAAGCGTGTCTAGCCCATCAATGGCAAGCCGAATGGCACAGGCTTCCAAGTGCTGTAGTGGGAAAGGAGAGTGAGTTATATGGTTTCTGATGAAGATGGCGGTGCCGCCGCCCCGTCGGTCGACCCGATCAGACCGATGAGTGACATAGCTAGGCAGCGAGAAGTTAGTTGCGGCATCCAGATGGGTTTCATAGACCATCAGAATATCAATACCTAAAGACTACAAACTCAAGGACGCTGGGGTGATGGCCCCGGATGCCATTCGCGTTCCAGAACACGGCTCGCAATCCGGGCAAGTCTGGAGGCCATTACTTAGCGGAAACCGGGAACAATTCCTCTAGCGTTCTTAGCACAATGGCGTGCTTCTGCATGGAAGTGAGGGGTTCTCGACCTGCAGCTTGCAATTGCGTACGGCAGGGAGGGTTCACTGAATAAGGTCACCGAACCACAGGAAAAGGGCCTGGAACTCGTTCAGGTCCGCCTGGGACACGTGCCCCCAAAGTTGGCGGGCGGTGGTCTGGGCTGGCTGGTGCCACCGCGGCTACTGGTGCAGGCTCCACCGACGGAGGTGGTTGCGGTGCAGGATCAGCTGCGGCAGGGGCCGCGGGCTGATCCTGCTTGTTGGCTCTTGGAGCAGGAGGTGAATTAGCGGCTTTCCGCTTTTTCACCTTGCTTTCTGAGGGTGCAGGTTTGTTTTCCTCGGTCGGAGGCGGTAGAGTAGGAGCTGCAGCTGTGGCAGCAGTCGTAGCTTCAGCTTGCTGCAGTGCTCTCCGCCTTCTTCAGGGCGGCCACGAAAGACACCCCTGGGCGGACAGTGGCCGTTTCGGGATGCCCCTGGCGGCGGCTCTCGGTAACGCGCTGCCTCGTTTGGCAGCCCTTGTACACACTAGCGCGCGGCTCTTAACAATTCGCACATTGGCATTCTTCTGGAGGTTTGGGGCAGTCCTTCAGCATATGAGGCTTCGCACACCTCAAGCACGCAAGCTTGCGCTCGCACATTGTGCTGGAGTGGTGGAAGCCCATACATCGATGGCACTGCACCGGTCCTTCTTTGCCATGAAAGGGGTCAACTTTCACGACTGTGAATATCAGCCTACGAACTGCATCGATTGGCTGTAGTTCAGCGTCACGTACCTTGTCCACAAGGACTAAAAACAAAGGCATGGGCCCTTTAACCGGCCCACTGACTAACAGTAGGTCTTGCGCAGCTGCACGTCCGAGAGAGCATCGATGGCATGTTCCTTCTTCAAGGCAGCTTTCGCCGTCTCCAAGTCCTCCAGGGAATTGGTGAATATATGTACCTTCCTGGGTTTTCTCTTCGCCTCAAAGTGGAGTTTTAGGCGAGAGGCCAGTAGGCGCATTACAGCCACGTGGTTCTTGAAAGTGTCTGCCACAATGGGTGGCATTTTCGGCCCCCCTTTGGTTGGGGGTTGATGTTGGCCCTGTGGCGGTGGTTGCTGCAGGTCGGTTGACGCTCGCTTCCGCCTGCGTCACTCAACTACAACGAAATCCTCCACGTCTGAGTCATCAGACTCAGGCAGTGTAAGGCATGGAGGTAGGTCCATGGAAGGAGGGGCGCTAGGTACAGAAGCTAGACGCTTCTGACCCCTGTGCGTGTATCGCTTCGGCGCTGGTTCAGCACTCTCCTGGGAGATGGTAGGTGCGCTTGGTCCTGGTCCATCATCTGTAGTCAGCACGGTCACCATCCTGCTGCTAATAGAGGACCGAACACTCCTGAGGAGGCGCCTGTGCGAGCCATTTAGGCTTGAGATTTAGGGCCGGAGGCCCTCACCCTTGGCTCTGGTCTTGGTAGCCCGCTGTTATGTGGTCTGTCAGTCAGTCCGTCGCAGTAGTAAAGAAAGCTCACAGAGTAAGAGTAGTATGAAGAAAGAGGGTCTCGCACTTTCTTTGGATCACGCTCTTATTGAGTCGTCACGAAACCTTCGCGGCCGCACGGCAAGCTAGAAGAGGGTCGATGCCCTCTGCTTGCCGCTGTGGCAGGGGGGGGGGGTGGGAATTAGGGTCAGGGCTCGCACACTGGCGGACGAGCGGGGAGCTAGAAGAGGACCTCTGCCCACTGCTTCCCGCTGTTGTAGCCAGTGGAAGGCTGCTTCTAAGCTGGCAGGCAACTCACCGGCGGTGCTGGATGCTGCTGCTACCTGGTGGGCATAGCGCTGTCACCAGTCCAGCTAAAAGTCTCGCAGTGGAGTGAGGAGTGGGAGTGACTGTGCTGGTAGCACCAAATGCTGCAGAATTTCATCAATGGCTGGAAGGATGGTCTACTGTGATCTGCCTGGGTGGGCAGTAGGCAGGTTATGGCAATCTGCTGGCATCGGATTGGCTTGGTTGGAGTTATTCTACTGTGACTTTTGTCAGTGCTGTTTGCCATATTCTGTCCAGTTTAAGGCCTTCCTCTTTGTGATTAACCGCTTCGCCGATGGCCATTTAAACCCTGCACGGCCGGGAACGGATCCCCAATAAACAGAACAAGACATTTAAATTGTTAAATGCCGCAAAAATGCTTCATAAATAAATATTCGTATCTTCCGTATTTATTAAGTTATTTCCGGGAAACAAAAACTGGTTTAAAGCGCATTAAATGCTGTATACATCTGCAGTATCATTAAAATAGAGACTATATTAATAAAGCGTTTAAATTTCATTAATTTGTATCACTGTACAGAAAGCCATTCTTTGCGTCGAACGCGCCTAATTCTGAGTACTTTTGTTTTACAAACTATATGTGTATATCAGCTGGATAAACGAAGTGTTGGGTTCAAGGTTTATAGGTTTCAGTTTATGCTAACACGTAATAATAACTGTTTATATTGCGTTATACACTCTGTAAACAAAACTCCGTCAGCATCTCTCTAACTGCACAATGGAAGTTTATGTTAGCTGTCGTAACTTTTTTCTTCGCTCAGTTCATATAGTAATTTCGACTGCGTCAGAGTTCCAAGCAATTTCTTTAGCTAAAACACAGTTGAAATAGTTTCCTCAGTGCAAATCATGGCTTCAACTAGTAATGTAGAAAATCAATTAGCTAGTGTAGGACGAGTGCGGGCTTCTGATATTACATCAGAAAATGTGGAAGACTTTTTGCTGTTAGACAGTGATTTGAACATTGATGGCGAGTTTTCAGATTTTGAGGGGGGTGTTGAGGATATAGGTAGCAGTGAGGAGGAAAATGACTCATTTCCGACAGGTCTTCGTGAAGAATCAACATTATGGAGGTGTCAAAATAACTCTAACACAAATAGACATACGCTCACGAGCACAACCTCTGGTGTACAACCGCATACTCAGCTAACTTCTGACAGCCAAACAGTTGACATTTTCACAAAATTTTTTACTGCTGACTTACTGTCTCTCATTGTTTCGGAAACAAATGTATATGCGAGTAGGGTGAAGGAAGACCTGATTGCTAAAGGCAATTTAGGACCTAAGAGTAGATTGCAGAAGTGGACAGAAGTAACAATGAATGAGATTTACAGACTACTTGTTCTAATTATGCTCATGGGTGTTATTCGTAAAGCTGCGCTAGACATGTACTGGTCTACAGATGACATGCTAGCTACCCCATTTTTTGGGAAATGCATGTCAAATAACAGGTTTACTTCCATTTTGCACTTCCTTCATTTCACCTGCACAGAAAATGTGAATGATAAACTATCCAAAATCAGACCAGTTTTTGATCACATAATTTCAAAATTCAAAGAAAATTATGTGCCTAGTGAAAAGATCACTGTTGATGATAGCCTGATGCTTTGGAAGGGCCGTTTAGGTTGGAAACAATGCATCAAAACAAAGAGGGCCAGATTTGGCATAAAGAGTTTTGATGTATGCGAAAGTAAACCAGGATATCTTTACAATAGCTAAATATACACTGGCCAAGGGACTGATAACACCGGAGACAAAGATTTGGGGTTTTCTGGTTCCATAGTAATGCACCTGATGGAATCTGTACTTGATCAGGATAGGACTGTATATTTAGATAATTGGTACAGTTCCCCTAAATTATTCATGGTCTTAAACAAAAGAAAAACAAATGCAATTGGAACAGTACTGTCAAATCGTATTTGTTTGCCAAAAGATGTGAATACGAAGGCTCTAAGAAGAGGAGAAATGCAGGTGCATCAGCTCCCACCCTTGACCTATGTTGCTTGGCAAGACAGGAGGGTTGTTACAGCATTATCCAATTGCAGCTCTAAGATTTTGATGATTGACACTGGAAAAATTGATGCTCGTAACAAAATGTCAATTTTCAAGCCCGATATTATCCAGGAATATAATATGCATATGGGTGGAGTGGATCTAGTAGATCAAGTATTACACGCATATCCCTCTTTGCGAAAAACAATCAAATGGTATAAAAAAGTATTTTTACACCAGCTAGATATAACCATACACAATTTTTTAGTAATTTGGAGAGCTCTAAACCCATGGTAGTCAATGACGTACCTGGACTTTCGTATATCAATAGCTCGCAGCCTAACTGAGCTGTATATAATTCAGAGACCTCTCCATACTGGGAGTAAAAAATCAACCAACCCAGCACCCTTCAGACTTGAAGGAAAACATTTTCCTAAAAGGGTAACACTCACAGCAAAAAAGTCGTGTCCCTTCAGAAAATGTTTGGTGTGCTGCAAGAAAGGTGTCCGAAAGGAAACTAATAGTATGATTTGCCGTGCATGTGGAGATGTGCCCTTGTGTGTTTATCCCTGTTTTGAGGTGTACCATTCAAGAAAAAACTTTTAAAGGTAAGCTTTTACTTTTTATAGAATTTATTTAAATTTACTGTAAAACATAAGATTTAAAAGAATTATCATTAAATACGCATTAAATGCACGTATGCACAGGGCGTCTATACACGTCCATACTGGTTTGAGGCCTTTTAACTTGGACGTCATATGACGTCCATATCGGTGAAAAGGTTAATATTGTCTTTGTGCTTTTGTATTTCAATGACTTCACAGAATAAGGACGAATAGTAATGGGATGTTGATTGCAGAATATCTGAATTTTTATATTGGATGTGTTCTCCTTCAACTATGGCATGTTTCGCAATTTCCTGACCCATACAGCAATTTATACTGTGCATATTTTCATATTCAATGATTTGCTCGGCAATTGTGAAACATGCCATAATCAAACAAAATTCCCTGCACAAGGATAAAACAGTATTACCATTTTTTCTATCCAGGTCTCATATCAACTAGTAGTTATAATGGTTTTTTCATTATGAATTAAATTATGAGCTTTCAAAGGTCCAACTTTAGTAAAACTCTTGGCAAAAATCCTTAATGTTTATAGTTGATTTTCCTCATGAATAAAACTGTTTTGTTTTCTCAACCCTGATTATGTATTAGAGGTCTCTGCACACTTCCTAAACTTAAACTGTGTTCCATCATGAGCTAAACTATGTTGTTTTAAATTGAATGATGTAGTAAAACTTTTATCACACTTCTCATATTAAAATCATTTTCCCTCATTAATTAAAGTATGCTTTTTAAGCTTGATGATTTACTGAAGGTCTTATCACACTTCTCACATTTAAACCGTGTTCCCTCATGAATTAGATTGTGTGCTTTTAAATGTGCCAATGTACTAAAGCTCTTACCACACTTCTCGCATTTAAATCGTATTCCTTCATGAATTAAGCAATGTACTTTCAAGTCACTTGATGTGCCATAACTCTTATCACATTTCTCACATTTAAACCGTATTCCATCATGAATTAGATTGTGTGTTTTTAAATGTCCCAATGTACTAAAGCTCTTATCACATTCCCTCATGAATTATTCTATGTTAATACAATTTTGAGTCGAACTAATACTCAATGCTCCATTTATTGCTAGTATTTACCTAGAACGCATTTCGTTTGGATCTTCCTAATATCATCAGCTGTTGTCGACTAATGGATACCGGTTCAGTGAACTCCTCGGAGGTGATAGGTGCATCTCTGTCCATTAGTCGACAACAGCTGATGATGTTAGGAAGATCCTAACGAAACGCATTCTAGGTAAATACTAGCAATAAATGGAGCATTGAGTATTAGCTCGACTAAAAATTGTATTAATTTTGTGCTTCATTGTATCATAGTCCTTAAACAACGGAATATTCTATGTTCTTTCAATTGTGATGATGTACTAAAGCTCTTGTCACAGTTCTCTCATTTAAACCGTACTCCCTCATGAATTAAACTATGTTTTCTCAAATCCGATGATGTACTAAAGCTCTTGTCACAGTTCTCACATTCAAATCGTATTCCCTCATGAATTAAACTATGTGTTCTCAAACTTGATGATGTAGTGAAGCTCTTTTCACATTTTTCACATTTAAACCGTATTCCATCATGAATTAAAGTATGCATTTTCAATTTTGATGATGTACTAAAGCTTTTATCACACTTCTTACATTCAAACCGTACTCCCTCATGAATTAAACTATGTTTTCTCAAACCCGATGATGCAGTGAAGCTCCTATCACATTTCTCACATTTAAACTGTATTCCCTCATGAATTAAACTATGTTTCTTCAATTCTGCTGACGTATTAAAGCTCTTGTCACAGTTCTCACATTCAAACCGTATTCCCTCATGAATTAAACTATGTGTTCTCAAACTTGATGATGTAGTGAAGCTCTTTTCACATTTTTCACATTTAAACCGTATTCCATCATGAATTAAAGTATGCCTTTTCAATTTTGATGATGTACTAAAGCTCTTATCACATTTCTCACATTTAAACCGTACTCCCTCATGAATTAAACTATGTTTTCTCAAACCCGATGATGTATTAAAGCTCTTGTCACAGTTCTCACATTCAAACCATATTCCCTCATGAATTAAACTATGTGTTCTCAAACTTGATGATGTAGTGAAGCTCTTTTCACATTTTTCACATTTAAACCGTTTTCCATCATGAATTAAAGTATGACTTTTCAATTTTGATGATGTACTAAAGCTTTTATCACACTTCTTACATTCAAACCGTATTCCCTCATGAATTATTCTATGTTCTTTCAATTTTGATGATGTACTAAAGCTCTTATCACACTTCTCACATTTAAATCGTATTCCCTCATGAATTAAACTATGTTTTCTCAAACCCGATGATGCAGTGAAGCTCTTATCACATTTCTCACATTTAAACTGTATTCCCTCATGAAGTCGACTATGCATTCTCAAGTGTGATGGTGTACTAAAGCTTTTATCACACTTCTCACACTCAAACCGTATTCCCTCATGAATTATTCTATGTTCTTTCAATCTTGATGATGTACTAAAGCTCTTATCACACTTCTCACATTTAAACCGTACTCCCTCATGAATTAAACTATGTTTTCTCAAACCCGATGATGCAGTGAAGCTCTTATCACATTTCTCACATTTAAACTGTATTCCCTCATGAATTAAACTATGTTTCTTCAATTCTGCTGATGTATTAAAGCTCTTGTCACAGTTCTCACATTCAAACCGTATTCCCTCATGAATTACACTATGAATTTTCAAACTTGAAGATGTAGTGAAGCTCTTATCACATTTCTCACATTCAAACCGTATTCCCTCATGAATTAAACTATGTATTTTCAAGTTTGATGATGTACTAAAGCATTTATCACACTTCTCACACTTAAACCGTACTCCCTCATGAATTAAATTGTGTGCTTTCAAGTATGATGATGTAGTAAAGCTTTTATCACACTTCTCGCATTGAAAACGTTTTTCCTTATGATTTAAAATATGCCTTCTTAAATTTGATTTTGTAAAGAAGTCCTTATCACAAATGTTACACATGTGTTTCCTTTTGTTTTTATGATTTGCAATGTGAATTTGTAAAGATGATGTTGCATTGAATTCACACCCGTGTAATGTTCTGTAATTCACATTGTTTCCGTTATCACCTGTGAGAGTTGCACTTGTGCTGCCATGACAAGGGCTGCTAGCTTTTACCACATTTTTATCTACATCCGCAGTAACAAAGCCTGATTCAAAGTTCCACACAGATCCTGTAACCAATCTGAAATAAGAAAAGTAATAAATTATGCAGTACTGAGACACAGAAAGTAATAAAAGGTTAAACAAAGTATATCAATAGAATTTAACACAAAATCAATTAGTGGGTACCAGAGCTTGACTCAAATTAAAATGGTGAAGTGTATAAAATCTAAGCTTGACTGCAAGGCTAATCTAAGTATCCAAATACAGCTTCAGAAATTAGTTCCTCAAAAAGTAAAAATGTAAGTGATGGAGTGTTAAAAGCAACTTCAAATATTTTTTTAAAAAACATAATGATTTAGATTAATCTGCTCCAGTCATACTTAAGATGATCTGTTTAAGCAAAACCACATGACAAGGGAACACCTCATTGGTTAGTGGGCATAATACATCTTATTCACCTTATAGCTTGTTTGGTTTAAGTTGTCTCATGGCTAAAGAGAGCGCTGTTACTCACCCCACTATCTCTGTTGTTATGAAGAAGACCAGAAAAGCTCAACACCTCCCATACAGTCAGTTGTGTACTGTAAATACCAGCAGATATCTTATCCTCTGCCATTTCTTTGTCTTCATCTGAGTCTATTAATTCTAAATTAATAATAAAACTGTTCAATACTTTAGTTTAATTGATGGAAATTAATCATTCCTTAACACTAGCCGTATATAGGCTAAGGTTGTTGATAGATAGTCAATATGAAAAATTCAATGCCATGGCCGGGAATTGAACCACGGATCTCCTGGTTTCCGTCCAGTCGCTCTAAGCCACTGAGCTACCATGGCCAATGTGCCATCCTGACATTAAATTCTCCATTTGATTTGTGTATTTCCCCGGTAGACTGCTAGGGACTCTCGCATCTGAGATACACTGTTTGTGCCAACTTACTATCGTAAGTACTTGAGTCCCAGGCTTCATCATTTAACTCTTATTATTTTAGTTAATTGGTGGAAATTAATAATTTCTTCACACTAGCCATATATAGGCTCAGCTTTTTGACAGATAGAGTCAACATGAAAAATTCAATGCCATGGCCAAGATTTGAACCATGGATCTCCTGGTTTCCGTCCAGTCGCTATAACCCATTGAGCTACCATGGCCAAGTGCCATCCTGACATTAAATTCTCCATTTGACTCGTATATTTCCCTGGTAGACCACTAGGGGCTCTCACATTTGAGATTAACTATTTGTGACGACTTGTTATCGTAAGTGCTGAAGTCCCAGGCTTCATCATTTAACTCTTATTATTTTAGTTAATTGATGGTTATTCATTTCTTCACACTAGCTATATATACCTATCAACAACCTTAGGCTATATACAGCTAGTGTGAAGAAATGAATAACCATCAATTAACTAAAATAATAGGAGTTATGGAAACGTTGAGTCAGACTGAAAAATTCAATGCCATAGCCGGGATTTGAACCACGGATCTTCTGGTTTCCGTCCAGCCGCACTACCATTGTGCTACTATGGCCAACGTGCCGATATGACATTAAATTCTCCAACTGACTCGTATTTTCCCGGTAAACCACTTAGGAGTTCTCATAAACACATGAGACAACTACCTTAATGGCGACTTAATACATGTAAGTACTTTAAGGCCCGGGCTTTATAGTTAACCACTATTAGGTTAATTAATGGAAATTAATTATTCTTTCACACTGGCCGTGTGTAGGCTAAATTGTGGAAACGTTGAGTCAGACTGAAAAATTCAATGCCATAGCCGGGATTTGAACCACGGATCTTCTGGTTTCCGTCCAGCCGCACTACCATTGTGCTATTATGGCCAACGTGCCGATATGATATTAAATTCTCCAACTGACTCGTATTTTCCCGGTAAACCACTTAGGAGTTCTCATAAACACATGAGACAACTACCTTAATGGCGACTTACTACATGTAAGTACTTTAAGGCCCGGGCTTTATAGTTCGGACCACTATTAGGTACAATTAATGGAAATTAATTGTTCTTTCACACTAGCCGTGTGTAGGACACACTATGAAAGGGTAGAGCCAGAATGAAAAATTCAATGCCATAGCCGGGATTTGAACCACGGATCTAGATCTAGATCTTAGATCCGTGGTTCAAATCCCGGCTATGGCATTGAATTTTTCAGTCTGACTCAACGTTTCCACAATTTAGCCTACACACGGCCAGTGTGAAAGAATAATTAATTTCCATTAATTAACCTAATAGTGGTTAACTATAAAGCCCGGGCCTTAAAGTACTTACATGTAGTAAGTCGCCATTAAGGTAGTTGTCTCATGTGTTTATGAGAACTCCTAAGTGGTTTACCGGGAAAATACGAGTCAGTTGGAGAATTTAATGTCATATCGGCACGTTGGCCATAGTAGCACAATGGTAGTGCGGCTGGACGGAAACCAGAAGATCCGTGGTTCAAATCCCGGCTATGGCATTGAATTTTTCAGTCTGACTCAACGTTTCCACAATTTAGCCTACACACGGCCAGTGTGAAAGAATAATTAATTTCCATTAATTAACCTAATAGTGGTTAACTATAAAGCCCGGGCCTTAAAGTACTTACATGTAGTAAGTCGCCATTAAGGTAGTTGTCTCATGTGTTTATGAGAACTCCTAAGTGGTTTACCGGGAAAATACGAGTCAGTTGGAGAATTTAATGTCATATCGGCACGTTGGCCATAGTAGCACAATGGTAGTGCGGCTGGACGGAAACCAGAAGATCCGTGGTTCAAATCCCGGCTATGGCATTGAATTTTTCAGTCTGACTCAACGTTTCCACAATTTAGCCTACACATGGTCAGTGTGAAAGAATAATTAATTTCCATTAATTAACCTAATAGGAGTTAAATGATGATAGTTAGTCGCCAGAAACAGTGTATCTCAAATGCGAAAGCCCCTAGTGGTCTACCGGCGAAATATACGAGTCAAATGGAGAATTTAATGTCAGTATGGCACATTAGCCATGGTAACTCAATGGCTTAGAGTGACTGAACGGAAACCAGGAGATCCTTGGTTCAACTCCCAGCCATGGCATTGAATTTTTCATGTTGACTCTATCTGTTCAATACTTCCTCCATAAGAGCATCTTTCTTCTATCTTACAAACATTATCATGGCCATTTTCTAATTTTCAGAATCAATTTGCTCCACTCCAGCTGCAAACAATTCCTCCATATTGCAAATTTTAGTTTATTTCATGTTTTGCAACATCACTTTTTATTTGCCTCCAAATCAGTTCAATTAGATTTAAGCCCTAGTGGTATGGAGGCAGTGTGTGTATACTGTACAGCAATTTGGTGTACTTAATACATTTTGAATTTATATATAAAATATAATAATTTTTAACCTAAAAGTTCACTTATCTTATAAGAAATGATGAAACTTTTCCTATAAATTGAACAGGATCGCAATTTCATGAAAATTCTTCCACATTGTCAGCCAGAATCGGTATGTGATGTGGAAGAATTTTCATGAATTTGCGATTTTGTGCAATTTATAAGAAGAGATTACAGGAGGCGGTGAGAAAAGCTTTTAATAGTGTTATTCAGTGTCATTAAAAGTGTAATATTTCACAACCAGCTGAGCCTGTAAGTAATTTTCACTTATAGAAATCATCAAGGTCCCTCAAGGTACGGTGCTTGGACCTCTTTTATTTATAGTGTACATTAATGATTTGGCAGATAATGTAGAAAACAGAACCAATATAAATGTTACACTTTTTGCAGATGATACAAATATTTTTATCAAAGGGGTGAATAAGGAAGGGGCAGATGTACATATTGAAAATAATCTAAAATATATTCAAAAATGGTTTAGTGCCAATATGTTAATATTGAGTAAGGAGAAAACAGCAGCCCTAAGCTTCTATAATAAAATGAGTGGAAGTCAATTGCATCCAAAATTAATGCTGGGACAAGACCAAATACATTACGTACAAACTATCAAATTTCTGGGACTAATACTAGATGAAAATTTAAATTGGGAAACTCACATACAGGCATTGACGAAAAAGCTTAGTAAAATGTGTTTCTTAATGAGGGCGATTACAGGCATGTCAAGCTTGAAAGTTTGGAGAATAGTGTACTTTTCATATATACACAGTTTGTTGGCATATGGTATAATTTTTTGGGGAAATTCTAAAGACAGTATAAAAGTATTCAGATACCAAAAGAAAATAATTAGAATCATAGCAGATGTCTCAAGCACAACTAGTTGTAAGCCATACTTCAGTAAATTAGGTATCTTACCACTGCCAAGTATATACATATATAAATACAATAGAGGTTATACTCCGTCAACCAGAAGAGCGCCTTGGAATCTGCAGCGTCGTCTTGGACGAAGACGTGGTTGTCTCCGCGAGGAGGGAGGTGGTGGTGACGGCGCGACTGGAAGGCCAGAGAACCAGGAACATGATGCTGGACCAGAAGACGCCTGTGCACGGACTATGTGTAGCCAGGGCACTGCTGCCGTGCCGAGAGGAGGTGCCAGTGAGACTGCTAAATCCAACGGACACCGATCACGTCGTTCAGGCCGGGACGGAGTTGGGAACGTGCAAGACCGTGGTAAGCGTAACAGCAATCGACAAGACGCAGTAGCCCGTGCCGACGCAACACCTGGGGCCCCGGCTAGAAGGCTTACTGAAGAGGGCGGCCGACCACCTGACCGCAGAGCAGCTGGAGAAAGTTCGACAACTGCTAAGACGATACCAGCGCGTTTTCAGCCAAGGTGATAGTGACTATGGCCGCACGGACAAAGTGCTTCACCACATCGACACCGGGGACGCCCGGCCTATGCGGCAAACACCTAGACGCGTTCCGCTGGCGAAGCAAGGGGCGGTACGAGACATGCTGGAGGACATGAGATCCAGGGGGGTGATTGAAGAGTCGGACAGCCCTTGGTGTTCCCCTGTAGTCTTGGTTACGAAGAACGGCGAGCTGCGCTTCTGCGTAAACTACAGAATGCTGAACGCTGTCACCCGGAAGGACTGTTTTCCCTTACCCCGGATTGACGACACCCTGGACACGCTAGCTGGTGCACAGTGGTTCTCGACCCTGGACCTGAAGTCGGGCTACTGGCAGGTAGCTCTAGACCCAAGAGACAAGGAGAAGACCGCATTCTCGACAGGCCAAGGGCTCTGGCAGTTCACCCTTTGGCCTCTGCAACGCACCAGCTACCTTCCAACGCCTCATGGATTCAGTGATGAGAGGATTGACTTATAACACTATACGCTTATAACGCTGTTATACCTAGACGACATCATCATCATCGGCAAGACCTTCGAACACCAGGTGCTACAGAGACTGCAGGTGACCAACCTGAAGCTGAACGCGAAGAAGTACCAGCTCTTCCGTAAGGAAGTTAACTACTTGGGCCAAATAGTTTTACCAACCAAAGTGGCCACAGACCAGGAGAAGACACAGGTAGTGAGATTTTGGCCTCACCCAAAAGATAAGCGAGAAATGCGCAATTTCCTGAGACTGTGCACTTATTACCGCCGTTTCATAAAGGGCTTCTCCAACATCGCCAAGCCCTACAACTGCCCGACAGCAGAACACTGGGCATATGTAAGGACGAAGGACGCAGAAGGAGCTTTCCAGCAACTGAAGCAGACACTCTGCAGTGCTCCTATTCTGGGTTTCCTACAACCAGGCGGCGCCTTCACTGTGGACACCGACACCAGCGACCATTGCATTGAAGGCATCCTATCCCAAGTCCAGTACGCCACGAGCGGGTGATAGCCTATTAAAGTAAGACGCTGTCCAAAGCAGAGAAATACTACTGCGTCACCCGGCGAGAGCTACTGGCGGTGGTATAGACCTTGGACCACTTCCACAAGTACTAGTAAAGTTCACCTGAGGACTGACCACTCCGCCCTAACCTGGCTACTGAACTTCAGAAATCTGGAAGGCCAGACCGCCCGTTCAAAACCGTGGCAAGGACTGCACCGGGTAGTAAAGAGTATTAACGACGTTGTCTAACGACTCCTGAACGTGATTGGGTCCCTCTGTCTGTACATTGGGAGGTGAGACACTGAGGTGAGCAAGGTCCAGGCCAGGACTCTCACCTAAGCCTGGGTGGCACCCAGGAAGTGAGCTCACCTTCTGAGATGTTTGCTATGGTAGAGGACATTGTCGCTATGGGAACCGAAAAATGTTAAGAACAGTGGAAAACAAGTAGCTGAGTCTTGTCCTCTCTACTTGATTATTAATAGAAATGAGGAAGGCCAGAAATTTACTACCATGAACTTGTTTATTATCCAGAAGGATTTAGATAGTATTGCTGGTCCCGTAACATCATGTATCCAATGTCGCAAAGGCAGGCTACTGGTCAAAGCTGTTACACTGATACAGGCTGCAAAAATTATGAAAGCCAATGTGCTTGTGAGCCATTTGGTGCGCACTGAACTGCATAGGACTCTGAACTCCTTGCATAATGATGTGAACACCAGCACACTGGTTGGAATGTTGAATTAGGCGATTCAGTAAAACTTGGTGGAACAAGGTGTGACCAATGTATATTGAGTCCACCGCAATGAACAAGGTGAACTGGTGCCTACTCATACCCAGTTTGTTACCTTTGATCAAGTAGATCTTCCACAAAGGATTAAGGAAGGGTATGAAGCTACTGAAGTGAAGCCGAAGATATGAAATCCATTGAGGTGTTACAAATGCCAGCGCTTTTGGCCACACGAGTGAATCTTGTAATGGAGTTGCTACCTGCGTTGAGTGTGGGGAAGTCAAGCATGATGATTTATGTACTTCACCTGCATCCTATGTCAACTGAAGAGATAATCATTCATTGAACTCCAGAGTATGGCCCTGCTATATGGAGGACATGGCAATCCAAGAGATCCGGATAAATGAGAAGGAAGCCCGAAAGCTGTTGCATATTCGTCAGCCTTCTGTCCCTAGGACTGTTAGAGTGCAGTTGCAGCTAAGTAGGTACCTAGACGTGAAATCGCAACACAAACTAGCAACTTAAACAGTGGAAATATTGCGGAAAGAACAATTACACCATGATCATAGCCAAAGCAACAGACACCAGCACGAACAACAGTGAGCATGCCTAACAAGTCCAGTTCCTAAGAAGAATGTTTCAGCCAACCCAATGCCAAAAACATCTATTTTAAGAACAACATGTGAACCAGTAGTATATAATGCATGGCCAAAGAAATTAAAAACCTCATTTTAAAAAAGCGACTTCCTAAGGCAGAATAAACAGACTAGTACCAAGAAAAACCAGTGTAAAATTCCACGGCCATCTCCTCATTGATCATCTACTGAGGTATCATCTGTAGAGGACTCAGATTGGTGACTATCATCTTCCGAGATCGATTTGAGAGCCTTGAACTGAAATGATTACTTGGAAAGCGGTCCTCCTCCATAGAGAATGTGGAGCAGGAAGATCCTGCCCTCACTGCCAGAGTAGGCCTGCTGAAAATGCTAGCCCAAACCCCAAAAAAGGAACAAATTGATTCGACCACCACTTAGCAGGTAGTTTGTTTTGTCATGCCCAGTTACAGAATTTAATATTGAAAATAGCTTTTTTACTGCCTTTTGGTGTTTTATTAATTGTTATTTATAGCTTTTCATTGGCTTTTTCCTAATGGTGCATATTTATTTTATTGCCATTTTGTTTTGGTCTTTTAATTTTTAGATAAGTTTATCTCTGGCTATTGCCATGATTTAGTTTTTGAAAGGTCGCTGATGACCAAGCACTTAAGTGGCCTTATATAGAAATCATCATCATCATCATCATCATCATCATCATCATCATCATCATCATCATCATCATCATCATCATCATCATCATCATCATCATCATCATCATCATCATCATCATCATCATCATCATCATCATCATCATCATCATCATCATCATCATCATGCCTTGACAGCAAAAGGTCCAGTTCATTTCTGACAAAATACACGTAAAATATAATGGCATATAAATAATGAATGGCAGAAGCTAAAATTACATTCTGAATATAATTACCCATATCAACAATGTGGTGTATCACATTGAGTGACAATCCTGAGGCTAGCAGATGGCAGTTCATCTTGATCAGCTCGCCCCATATCATGGAGATACTCGAGATGGTCAGCTCTGGAGAGAGAGCTATGTAAGTCTCACCTATAGGTGAGAAGCAACTGGCTGGGTGATAGTGCTGTCACTCATGTAAATGCTAAAGGTGCTATAGAGAGATAACCATAATCTGCTGAAAGTTTCTCTTCTCTCCATCTCTAAAACTTTCTGCAATTCTGTGCAAGATCACACATGCTATATAAGTGAACACTCTAATGAGTGAATGAGTATTTTCTGGTGTGACAAAAGGTACTGCTCTATAAGCAAGTTCTACTGGTGCAAGAGATAAGAACGGTCTTGCATTCAACTGCCAAGAGGGTAAACTGCCCAGAACAAGTGGCTATGTCATGGGTAATTTATTAAACAATTATGTTGCGAAGAATGCTACATGACAGTGAAAACTATGTAAAGTACTACGAAATGTAAAACCAGTTCATGTTAGTGATGTGACAATGAGAAAGTAGTGAAGTGGTACTTACTGTACAGTCACAATATGAATTTAGAAAATATTCTTAAACTTCATTACTGTATGATGAAAAGCCTTTTAAGTCTTCAAAACCAATTAGTCAGTTTTTGAAATAATAGCAATTTAATTTGAGTCAATATCCAAAAAGTTTAAGCTGAACTTTAACCTCTAAGCAGAAAATGAATCAAGGCATAGAGCAATGCAGAGACTCTAGCAGTCTTACCTTGTTGGTTCTGGCAATATTAATCCTTCATCTCCTTTTGATAAGTGATCCTGCAACAAGAAATTGTAATGTCACACTTTTCTTTACATTCAACTCTATGCAGTGTAGGCATATCCTTGCAAAACCAATACAAAATGTAGATCTTTCAAAAGCTATTGACTGCTTTAGCCATGAAATCTTATCAAATATACTGAATTTTATGAAATAAGAGAATTTCCAGGAAAATAAGCTTTTTCATATATACTGGACTGCATCAATACATCTGCCATAATAAATATAATCTGTGTGTACGTTCTATTTCAGAATGTTACTTACTTTCAATAATCTATGTTAAATATTATCCTTATCTTACAGGAACAAAGAACCTATGAGGAGAAATATATAATTTATATTAATTTATAACAACACCATAGCTCAATCTTTTGTATGTGGTTCTAGCATATAACAATAAAAATTGCAGCTGTCTGTTAAACTTTGTAATCACTGGAGCCTGGATTTGTATATAATTATGTATATTCTATCCGTTTATATGAGGACACACAAAAACAGATTACAACTGAAGTTCTGTATATTGCTGTACAAAGTTACATTTTGCATATCTGATACAGTAATTATGGATTAATTAAACAAATAGAATGCATAGTAGATTTTACAAATGATTGTTATAAATAATCAATAAAGTATTAATAAAGGACAAACAAAAAACAGAATTATGTCTAGGCTTTCACGGCTGGCATTGATCCTATAGAACATAGTTTCCGAGCTTGCAGGCCATGGTCCAGTCAAATTACTGTCTGGTGTTTCATCCATAATGTGACTTTGTGGGTTCATAGAATTAAAAGGCCGAGTTGCAGAAATTAAAAATCTCCTTTATTTTCATAGAAATACTCTTATAGATTACAGCAGCATTACGTTATGTCACCATCAGTCTACCAAGGTTGATCACAATAACAAACAGTGACAGCAGATTAGCTCACGTTACAATAACACTTCCAGCTGTCTCTCGTTCACAACACTGTTTCACAACTCACTGTTTTACAACACTCACTTTGTGAGCCGTCATTTCCTTAAATACCTAATGAGTAATTCTAGATTGTTCTAACATAAACCAGAACCCGAACAATCTCTATCAGTCCAGAAATTTCCAGAAGAATAAAGAAACCAAATATTCTATCACATTCCAGAAGCGTAACTTAATCTATGCCGTCAAGTCCTTTACCTCAGTTATCTTTTGCTTGCCGGCGCTTGTTTTGGACGGCGGGGTCCAAAAACACAAAAAACATAAAAAATGCTCAAACTGTTAAAATAGCTAAAATTGGAATGCCGAGATGAACCTAAAATGAGGCACGGCGAGGGATGTTGAAATCATATGGAACGAAGCATTCCGCTGCGCTGTAAAAAGTCGAAGAGGCCCTCCACAGCAGCAAGATCATCCCTCAGCATTGCGCTGAGGTTGGGTGCCAAACACAAGGAGTAGCGCAACATAGAGTATAATCGGCACTCCACTAAAAGGTGCTGCACCATCAAAGGCTCACCGCAGTGAGAACAATGAGGTGCTGAGTCCTGGCGTAACAAGTGTTGATGGCTAAAACGGCAGTGCCCGATGCGAAGTCTAGCTAAAATAACCTCTTCCCTGTGAGAAGAACGTGAAGATGTGGCCCAGGGAATCGGAAGAGGTTTAATCTCCCGGAGTTTGTTCCCAACGAGCGCGGACCAGTCATCATGCCAGCGAGTGTTGATGGCTCGGCGAAGGGAAGCACTAAGATCCTCGAGAGGAACAGAATTGCTGAAAACAGTGGGGGATAAAATAGCAGACTTCACTTACCGACACGGAACGTGAAACTGCAGCTGGGGCCGTAGAGGAGCTAGACGAGGCTGCTGGTGCCAACGCCTTAAAAGGAATGGCAGTCTCCAGCAAGTCGCATTGGGTTGAAGCATCTGAAACATTGAGGGTCCGTGTGGAAACAGACTGCGTCGCCTACACAGGAGAGCTTCGAACTGCTGATGCGTAACCCAAGCTGGCAGCGGATTTCAGTTGCTCAAACCGTCTTTTTACCTCTAGAAAGGACAGACGTTCTTTGACGTGCAGTTCCTGAATGGCCTTCTCATCAAGAAACTGCGGACACTGACGGGAGCTGGAGGGATGCGTACCACCGCAATTGACGCAGACCGGGTCACGAGTACATATAGCGTCGCCATGGGGGGGGGGGGGGGGGTTTGGGGTTTGGGACATACGGTCGCACTGCAGCACGTTCGTACCCCCAATAGATAGATAGCATCCGGCAATGTGGTACCTTTGAAAGTGAGGAAGACTGTCCGCAACGGAACAGACTGTCCATCACGTTTACCAAGGAGACGGTACGCCTCGCACACATTCTGGTCAGTCAAATTAGATACAATCTCCTCGTTAGAGAGGCCGTCCAAATTGCAGGTTGTCACGACCCCTCTACAGGTATTCAGCGTCTTATGTGGGGCTACCCGGATGGGGTAGGAACCCAACAAGCAAGACTTCAGGAGCTTTCTGGACTGATCCTCGTTCTTTGTTTCCACCAAAAGGGTACCGTCTCTTAACCGAGTTGCAGATTTTAAGACGCCACATATCCGATCAAGCTCGCATTGGATATAAAAAGGACTAATGTCTCGCATTGTCTTGTTTTCACAAGTCAGGGTCACGACCAAAAAGGAATCAAATGGGGAAGGTTTGCACGGAGGAGCCATGGTTGGAGGACCCCCTTCCGGAACCGTCGGCGTCAGCCTGCCATCCGGGGGTGAAAGAAAAAGACACGGTCTGCGCCGTCATGGGAGACCCCTCCCATGACCGATCTCAGTTGTACTTCAGAAGAGCTACCGTCCAACTACTGTTGCCCAAATGTGAAAACCATTCACCACGTGACACCCCGGCTTTAGGCCCCTACCACAGGAATAACCACCTGTGGCCCCCTACTTTAGGCCGTGCAGCAGTCAACAGACGCATGCACGGATTCAGGGGGCTTGTGGTTGATTACACCTGGGCTCCCGTCAGCGGTAACACGTCCGGCTGGTAATACTGGCCCAATGACTCACGGCCTTCGGACCATTAAAACCAGCCGGGCCTCATGGAGACTACGTGAGTGTACATGACGGTGTGGACGGGCTCCGCACCTAAGGTCACACACAGGGTCAGTAGGGAGTCCACTACAACCTTCACGCCTGAGACCTACGGAGAGCACGCAAATCGGAAGCTGCGCTGGAACCATGGGACAGGAACCACGGAGACAGAAGAAAGATCCCTGGTGGTGAGGCAGGAGTTTATAAACCTAAACAGCTAAAGCTAAAATAGAACAATAAACCTAGAAGAGGAAGAAGCTTAATACTAAGGGTGACCAACGTGGCACAACCAAAATGGGGTGAGAGGGTGACGATGGGGATGATTGGCTCGGGACCCCAGGATCGCCAATGCCCGTACCTACCGTAGTAGGCCCCTGGGGGGATTTGTTTTAGAGTAGTTACATGTTTGCATCTTTGTTGTCTTTTGAATTTATCAATTTCCTTTTTGACCAATTCAGCACTGAATCCACTGTATTCTGCAATGTGAATTATATTATTGTACTCTTTGATATATTCCATCTTGTTTAAAGGTACATTAACAAGCCGGTAAGTTAAACTGTTGATAACAGCATGCTAGTGTTGTCTTGGGTTATATCCATCTGATTTTATGAAATTTTCTGTGTGTGTGTTTCCTTCCTATGTATGCCAAATTCAAGTTCTGTGTGTTTTCTGGTAAGTTTCAAATCTAAGAAAGGAATTTCTTTGTTTGTCTCTTTTTCTATGGAAAATTTTATTGCAGGATTTTGTAAATTAAGTAGCTTAAATGTATCATCCACTTGTTTCTCATTTACTATTGCCCAAACGTCATCCACATATCTATACCAATGTTTGCAAATGAGTGGGAATGCCTTTGTGGTATGGGTTTCCAAAAAGCTCATGAGGAGTTCTGCCAAAAATGGGGACAGTAGGTTGCCCATAGATAGCCCTGATTTTTGTTTGAAAACTTTTTTACTGAATGTAAAAAAGGACTGTTCAATGCAAATATTTGCTATGTGAAGGTATTCCTCTATGATGTTTTGGTCTAATTGTAGGGATCGAAGCCATATTTGCATGTACTCGATAAGTTTGTATCTTGGCACACTTGGGAACAAAGAGAATTACATCAAAAGATACCATTCAGTCAGTGGGAGAAAATTGTAGATTTTTAGTTTTGTTGATGAATTCCAACAAATTTTTAATACTGTGGCTTTCAAATTTTGGTAGCTCCTTAAATTTTCTGTTTAGCCATTTGGATAGTTTGTAGCAGGGTGTGTTTATGTTCTTAATGATTATAGGGTTGTCTACTTTTTTACTTTGTTTAATTTCTTTTGGTATGATCATTTTAACCTTGATTGTTTCATTTAACTGTTTTACACACATATTTAAAGTTTCAGACCTTATTTCCTGGAATTCATCACTTGCCAATAAATCTGTCATTCTAGAATAGTAGTCTTGTTTGTCCATGATGACTATCTTATTTCCTTTGTCTGCTTTCATATAAACATCTTTTTTATTCAGAGATATAAGTATTTTCAAGTATGGTTTGGGTTTATCGCTTTCCCTTTCTATTTTTTCTAAGATCTTCCCACATTTGCTTCTAATTGCTGATCTCTGTCCAGTATTTAGACCCTCAGTAGCTACTTCAATGTGAACTATATAATCTTCTAGTTATCGGAGAAAGCTACACAAGTTTTTAACCCTTTCAAAGTATAAACTTGAAAGAAGTGTAGGGACGGTGAAGCACACTTGATTCACTTTTGTTTTAACCCTTTGTTTAACAATGCTATTTCCGCATGTGTGAACGTTTCATGGGAGAGATTTATTACTTCATTCTGATTCTGTTTGTTTGTAGGCCGGCATTTCATGTTGTTTACTTTTCCCAAGATTAGACTCTGTATTTTCCTATTTTGTTTTCGTGCTTTTTTATTTACGCGAGTGTTTATATGCGTAAAAGCACAGTTTTCCAAGTTGTCCCACACAATGTTTCCTAATGTTTTGCACAATTTCAGATGTAATTCATAGAGGTTGAAATCTAATTTTTATAATTTACTGTAGTGTGTTGAAACTTCCATTTCTATTATTTTCTTTTCGGTTGACCTTTGTTGTTTTATGTTGCAGTTCATTTTTACGTATTTTCTAACAATGTTTGGGCATCCAAAGTATAAACTTGAAAGAAGCGTAGGGACAGTGAAGCACAAATTAATACAAAATTGAATCGAGAATATATTGACACATTGCTTCACACACACTGTTTATTCACAGGACATGTTTCAAGAGCTCTTGCTCCTATCCTCAGCTGATACTCAATTAGTGCAAGTTGTAGTGGTTTCTTCTTTCTCCGTATCGTCAATAGATGGCGTGATGTACTTGTCCACCACCGGACATCTTTGACGAGTACATCACGCCATCTATTGACGATACGGAGAAAGAAGAAACCACTACAACTTGCACTAATCGAGTATCAGCTGAGGATAGGAGCAAGAGCTCTTGAAACATGTCCTGTGAATAAACAGTGTGAGTGAAGCAATGTGTCAATATATTCTCGATTCAATTTTGTGGCATACTTTGTTTTTCATGCATGACTTTAGGAACTTGATGTCTAGTGAAAGGAATCTCCTCTTTTCTTTGATTTTTAGGTATGTTTTATGCCATTTTTTTTTATTGCTTATGGCACTGTTAATATATGTATGATGCTGGAAACTAACCTCTACGTCCTCCGTTTCATTCACCTTGTCGATTGCATTTGTTGTGTCCATAATGAACTTGAATGCCAAACTATATTCCAATATGTAAGGACTATGATACAATGAAGCACAAAATTAATATAATTTTGAGTCAAACTAGTACTTAATGCTGCACTTATTGCAAGTATTTACCTAAAATGCGTTTCGTTAGGATCTTCCTAACATCATCAGCTGTTGTTGACCAACAAAAGACTCAAAATTATATTAACTGCTGAAATGATTTCTGCACCGTATTTCTTAATGCCTTCTTTTGTAGCTTAAATATTATCTTACTGTTACTAGCATAACCCCACAGTATTAGACTATATGATAGAAGAGAATGAAAATAAGCAAAGTAACATGTTCTGAGCACCTTAGATGTTACTCGAGTTCTCAGCTGATGTAGAACAAAGCAAGTTTGGCTCAGCTTCACTGATAACTTTTAAATATTTTTGTCCCAGCTTAAATTTTTGTCTACCCATAAACCTAAACATTTACTTTCATGCTCAAAATTTACCAAACTGGCACCAATTGAGATGCAAGGATTTCCCACTTTTCTACAAGCCTTGTGCTGGAAATTGAGTGCTATTGTTTTCTCTTCATTTACAAGCAACCTATTGACTTTAGACCACTTTAATACTTTTTCTAAGCTGATGTTAGATTTTCTTTAAGGCTGTCATCATCCTTTCCTGTAATGAAAATACTTATATCCTCTGCAAAAAGTGTAATTTTAGCATCCAATTTGTTTTTAAGACACAATGGCAGATCATTTATATATAGTAAAAACAGCACGGGGCCTAGAATAGATCCTTGCAGAAATCCTGATACTACAGGTCTTTTTTGTGATAGCTCCTACTTGATTTGCTTTTAGCCTTTTTCTACCAAATTGATCTCAACTATCTGTTCTCTCATTTCAAGATAGGACTTACACCAATTCAAACCCACCCCTTGCATCATATTTATGCAACTTATTTAGCAAAATATCATGATCCATCATGTCAAAAGCTTTGGTCCTATCCCAACTTCTCTTCTGTCCATTATGCCATAGATACTTTCATGTTACAGGGTAAATCCTTTGACCAAAGTAAGCAGGTATAGTCAGGTCGAAAAGAAGAAGCTATAAGTTTTCCCCATCCAAATCTAATAGATCAGTACAAGTCCTTCATGTGTGGCATAGAACGCATGGATGAGAATACATCCCTGTACAAAATTGGGATGAGAGAGAAAAAGCGATGGTGGTCCATTTTTACATGGCTCTTGAATACAGTGGTTCATAATGTTTGGATTCTTTTGCATGTATAAAGAAGAGATATACGTCAGAATTCAGGAGAGATATTTCAGCATATACCTCACTAGGTATGTAAATGCACCCACATTTTAAGGATGAATCTCCAGTTCACTATGGACTACAACAGTAATTAGGTACCTGATTACTATATGTGCGCAATAATAAGATCGATTTGGTTCCAAGTCCTCATTTGGTAAGTTTCGTTTAACTCTGTAAACATAGATGATAACTTTGAAATTTGAAACACACTATACACTGACAAGTAGTGGCTAATACACTAAGCTTTATCATGTCCGCCATATTTCGTTTTGATCAATTTTGAGGTTAATTAGCTAACCAATTTACAACAATCATATGTTAGAATTAGAATTTTAGTTCGTCCTTGGCAACATATACATGTTATGAGACACGTCAAAATGTATAAATACAGTATATACATAAAGTCAAATTGATTAGATAGATAGATAGATAGATAGTTTTATTCACCTTAGGAATATACAATATTCATGGCTTCGTCAAATTTGTACCCATAAGAATAATACATTTCTTATGAGTAATACAATTATGAATAATACAATAGTAATTAAATAATACAATAGTAGTTAAATAATACAATAGTGATTAAAGTAATGCAGTAGTAATTAACAGAATAATAATACAAATAGTAATTAAGAATAATGCAACTTAGGTCACATAATAGTTTAATGTATTACATTTTTAAGAACTAGGCTGTAAGAGACATAATTTTTACCAAGAAAAAAATCAATATTTACTTTATTATTTAATTTTACTTCTTAGAAACTCATCTGTTGTCTGTGACATTACTTTTAGTAGGATATTTTTTACAGCTTTTCTGAATATTACAAGTATCACCTCCGAAGTTGCACAGGTATTTATTCACAAACATCATTGATATGTTGATCATGTTTTAAGTATTCTTCCACTGAATAATAGCAACCTTCTCTTAAAAATGATTTTACAGACAGTTTAAACCTTTTTTCCGATGTTATACTTTTAATGCCATCGGGTAGTTTGTTATATAATAATACTGCTTTATGTTCGAAGCTATGTGTGAATAAAGTTGTATTGTGGCTTATAATGCGTAGATCTGATTTACTTCTTGTATTATGTGTATGTATCTGCGAATTTGTTTCAAATTGAGCAAGTACAATTCTTGTCCTAACTAGAGCTTCATATATATACACACAGGGTAATGGAAGTATTTTTAGTAGTTTAAAATATGGTTTACAGCTGGTGGTGAAAGGAATATTTACTATATAACGAATAGCCCTTTTCTGCAGTCTAAATATTTTTTATACATCTTTAGCATTTCCCCAGCTAAGTATACCGTAAGACATTACAGAATGAAAATAAGCAAAATAAATAATTCTCAACACATTTGTGTTTACAGACTCCCTCATTGATTTAATAGCGAATGTAATTCTGCTTAGTTTCAATTCTAGTTGCTGAATTTGTTTTTCCCATTACAATATACACAGTAAGCAGCTTTTCTATTGTTTCATGTGGTATTTGCATATTCTAATTTACTACAAAAAATGTCATAACATGAATATTACAGGTTTGTGAATGTACAATGCTCCCAGTGCTCATTTACATTGTTATAGTTCTAAAAATTCATTAATCATATAAAATCAGTGTGCATGTACAAATTTCTTAAGCTTATTCTTAAAGGGTTTTAATGATGCAGCTTGTTTAAATGAATTTGGAAGTTTATTATATAACATTATCCCTTTGTAGTTAAAGCTTCCTTCATAAAGGCTCGTTTGGTGCACTTGCATTGTCAGTTTATCCTTATTACAAGTGTGGTTGTAATGTACATCAGCATTTGCTTGAAAATGATTTATATTTGTATGGATGTTATGGCTCTCAAAAGGGGACACATTATTATTCGTTTACCTTCGTATAACTGTGATCTGAATGCAATAGAGCTGGTGTGGGCAAAACCAAGGAATGTACCGGAGGATGCAATGTTACTTGTGATATCTTCGCTTATGTTCCACGCTATTTTGCTGAACTGTGTCAAGGTTGACCACACTGCAGAAACAAAAGAGCTTTAGCTCTCTCTTCTTCCCCTCTGAACACACCACACCTTAAATCCAGCACACAACTTATCTAGCACATACTGTACATAAGACAGCATCAGCCTCACCTGATTCTCCAAATAATCAATAAAGCTCCGAGAGTTAAACTCTCGTGTTTGCAGGGTGGGTCAACTGTAATGTGAGAATTTGTTTTTACTGTTTTGTCAAATTTCACACAATTCCTTATTACTGTAAATGTATTAACAAAACACTGAAATTTTATATGACTATTAATACATCTTTATGATTATTTCCATTTCAAAATTATTATAATGCAGAATTTTCAAACAATTTAGTACATAATTCTGCTTCCTGGACACTGTGGTATATTAGGTAATGAGACAGCAGAAAAAATAGCCAAAACTGCTGCACAGATGAAATGGAGGGACAGGAAATTAGGGAGATGTAATTATCCAACCTAGCATTCACCTGGCGACCCGGGAAAATCCCCGAAAAAAACCCATGGGTCAGATAGGTCGGATATGGGAATCGAACCTGGACCTCCTGAATGCGGGTCACAGATGACACCATCTGAGCCATCCCGCTCGGTTTGCCAAACCGAAAGATTGAAATGAGGGAATGCTTTTGGATTTAGTACGTTTGGCAATAGTGACAAAAAGTTCATAGTTCCACCACCAGAGAGAAAAGAGCTGACGACAACAGACAGTTTGAAATAGGTTGATAATGGGTCAATGGCTTCTGAAACTAGTCCCTCAAAAATATAAAGTGTAAGTGACAAAGTATTAAAAAAACCACCTATCATTTCTTTTTTCTTTTAGCTTTTGGATTTTGTTTCATTTTCAGTGCTGAACAATTTATGTTTTGATGAACTCATATTCAAGACTCATTTTCAAGGTAATCTTTCTCATTTCAACAGTTTAAGCTACACAGGTTTGTAGAGCATACTGACATCTATTGAATTTTACATCAAACTAATTGTGTTTGGAGGTAGATTTCTTGTATATGATTAGTTGCTCCTCACGAGTAAAAGACAGAGAACTTGTTTACCGCCTATATTTAAAACCGTTATTAACTTAAACTGATATATCGACTGTAGCTAAATATGAAACAATTCCCAAAAGATTCAACACAAATGGTATTGATAATAATAATAGAAAAGAAATGCATTAGAATTTAAAATCAAAAGCCCAAAGAATCATACACACTAGCATTTTTCAATATTCCACACTGCCAAATATTACACAACATTAAAGCAATTCCAGGTAAGTTATTAATGCTTCCAGTATACAATACTGGTGTAATAACCTTCTCTGAATTTTCTTATAATAAGCTCTAACTTTCAGAATTTAGCATTTATTAATTCAGATGAAGCTATTGGTTTTTTTAAAGTTTAAACATTAAACAAATTATTAAAATTTTAAAATGGATTAATACAATGTGATAAGGTAATAAATTATCTAGCAGTTGCAGTAAGGAAACCACTACATCAAAATACCACGCCACCACTGCAAACACTTACCTCAGTGTCCAAGTGTAACGGCTCAGCTTTAAGATCAATCTCTTCTGACTTGCACACAATTTCAGTTGCTTTTTCCAGAAATCCGTATTTTTCCTTGATCTCACTTGTAATGTTTTTCTTATGATTATCCTCATACACCTCACAGTGCAGATCCACTTTAAAAGGCATAACTAAAGAAGCTAACTTATTCTTTATCCAAACTTCTGAACCAAGAGTATCCATTGATTCAAACTGTTCTTCGGTTAATGCTTTTTCCAAGCCTCTAGGCTCTTCTTTGACTTTAATGATGGAGTGGACATAATCAACCCCATGTATGCTGGAGTCATTGTCTACTTCATGATGAACCCCATGTATGTTGGAGTCACTGTCTGCTTCATGATGAACCCCATGTATGTTGGAGTCACTGTCTGCTTCATGATGAACCCCAAGTATGTTGGAGTCACTGTCTGCTTCATGATGAACCCCATGTATGTTGGAGTCACTGTCTGCCTCATGATGAACCCCATGTATGTTGGAGTCACTGTCTACTTCATGATGAACCCCATGTATGTTGGTGTCACTATCTGCTTCATGATCAACCCCATGTATGTTGGAATCACTATCTGCTTCATGATCAACCCCATGTATGTTGAAATCACTATCTACTTCATGATCAACCCCATGTATGTTGTAGTCACTGTCTACTTCATGATCAACCCCATGTATGCCGGTGTCACTATCTGCTTCATGATGAACCCCATGTATCTTGTAGTCACTGTCTGCTTCATGATGAACCCCATGTATGTTGGAGTCACTGTCTGCTTCATGATGAACACCATGTATGATGGAGCCTGCATCTGCTTCATGATCAACACAATGTATGCTGGACTTGGTGTCTAGTTCATGATCAACATAATGTATGCTGGAATTGATGTCTACTTCATGAACAACACAATGTATGCTGGAACTGGTGTCTCCTTCCTGATCAACATAATGTATGGTGGACTCGGTTTCTCCTTTCTGATCAACACAATGTATGCTGGACTTGGTGTCTACTTCATGATCAACACAATGTATGCTGGACTCGGTGTCTCCTTCATGAACAACCACATGTATATTGGAGCCAGTGTCTACTTCATGATTAACTCCACGTACATCGGAACAACTCTTTATAAAAACTGAAGCAAAAGGAACTGACTCACTCTCTGTATAATCTGAATCATGAGTCACTTCTGAATCACAGTGTGGTTCAGCTGATATTCTTTTCAACAAACTAGGTTCCTGTTTGTTTTCTACTTTACTATCCATTTTGTCTATATCAACTTTTAGTCTTCATTATAAACTGCAATCAAACAAAAGTGTGTTATTCTTTAACAGAGTTTCTAAACATAGATGCCTTTCTTGATTAAACTTAACCTCAGTTGCGTTTTTAGCCAAAATCTTCTTCAATTCGTAATTCGCTGTCACGTCAGTCATCCCCATGTGTGATTCTGGTATTCCCTGAGTTGTTACAAAACCTGAAGAGAAAAAAAAACTGTGATCAATAATCTGGCATTGTTAAAGTAAAATTTGCAAAGAATGCACATATGATGGTTCAAACACTTTTGTATTTAATATGTTAAAAACAGAGACTTATATATATATATAGAGTCAACATGAAAAATTCAATGCCATGGCTGGGATTTGAACCATGGATCTCTTGGTTTCCATCCAGTCGCTCTAACCCATGAGCTATCATGGCCAATGCTTTTATCTCATGATTTCCTGTTATTGTCATTGTGAATTTCAGAGCCTTTATTAATTTTTTCTATATCACAAACATAAATATAAAGTAGTGGCAGTATTTAAATACTTATAAAATATTCCTTATAGTTTATGTTCTTCTTTTCCTGATTCATCATTGTTCTAATTACTCCCTTTTGCATTCTCAATATTTTAATTGTGCAACTTCTATTCTTCCCCCTGTATTTCCATTCATTTCTTTGCGATAATCATGGGTGCGCTTTAATTTGAATAGGAGCATTGCTCCTGGAATAAAACCATGTACACCACCAGCATGGAGCAAAATCAATCTATTTCCTTTCTCAACTGGCACTTTCATTGTCCCTGCCAGAGTGTCTAACCATGCCCTTGTCTTAGTGTGTCCTGCATTTACCCAATTTCATCATACCATACCAGTTTTTCGGAATTGCTTTTTAGAATTTCCCACAAGAATCTGTCTCTCCATGCAACAATATCACTTCTTTCCATTACAGCTTTCCTCCCAGAAAAATTTTTAAACTGAAAACCAAGTTCGTTCAGTACTTTACTTAGGCTGGTTCTTTTGCACCGTTGAATAAGCCAGCTTCCTTTAGAGAACACAGCAACTTCGCAAGAGTGGGAAATTCCTTTCTCATATAATATTGATACACATGTTGTCTTATAGCATCCTTTGGAAAAGCATCAAGTGAAGCTTTAAGGCTGCCTCGTGGCCTTTGCTTTCCCGGTGTATGCAAAACTGCAGACGGCAAACTTAAATCAGCTGGGCACTTTTCATTGATCAATGGTCTTAATGGTGGTTTTTCCCACCTTCAAGGCATCACAAACTCTATCCAGCACCTTAGTAATGGGTAGTAGGGGTCCATCATTGTCCCACTCCTTTCATAAGTACTCACGAAGCCCGAATATAAATTCGCGGCTGTGGCTCTTATAACATCCAATTTTTTTCTTGAATTCTGACGAACCAGTAGCCATATTACTACAATAGCAATAATAATAAGACTATCAGACACTACAAATTGGAATTCATGCACACACAAAATAATAAACAAACCACCAGTGCGAGCACTAAAAACAACTAAAGCCACATGGTCCACACAAAATTGCAGTGGCTACACGGTGCTGGATTTGCAAGCCATGCCTAGCAGCGACAATGCTGATTGGCGCTAGCAGACAGTTTTAACTTACTGACTACGACACCAGATGTTCAAGCTCCCAGTACTACCAATAGAAGCAGTTAGTGCGCGTAAAATGTGTGAACAAAATATTCGAATAGAGTGGTGTTGTAAAGAATATCTTGCATGATAATGAAATTACAAGTTGGATTTCAATGTTTTAAAGCTAATATAGTCCTATACTCTCATTATAGAGATAATTCTGATGATATGTTTTCAATTACTCATTATTATATGTTGGTGCTATTAACCTTTTCCCTGCACCTGCTGCAGCCAAAAAACGTCTGAGCCAGAGATCCAGTGGCCATACTGTACCTACACATTTCTGCATTACAGGTGAGACTGACTGTTCCGCTACAGAAGCAAAAAGTTCTTGCTGTTGACCTTTAAGATGGTCTGGAGGGATTAAGAAAATAATGTATTTCTGGTAGTTTAAACAAGGTAGGCAAATATCCAGGCAAGTTATTCATAATTCTACAGAAAATGAAAAGCAATATTCAGAGGCAATGAAAACCATGCCTTGAGAGCAAAGCAGATGGTAAAAGCAGTGGTGGCACATGTTCACAGAAATTCAGTAGAAAGACCATCAATGATGGCTTAGGAAATGACCATTTTGAAAATGTCTGGGCTGCCCATTGAGGGCAAAGTGGATCTCCGTATTTCGAAAATAGCAGAAACAATATCTTCTAACAAGTGAGGTGAATGGCAGAAGCTCTTAAAATTAAAACGCTTACTTCAGCATTATATGGCAGATGGTCACAGGATCCTTTTCATTGATGAAAAAATGTTTGTTGATGAGACTTCCATGCCTAAAATGACATATAAGATAAACTCGGCCAATTCTCTAGCTTAGGCAATTCCGTGGCATTTTTCATTGGCTTACAATGACATCAGAATGCTGCACATTCAAATTGTTAGTGTCCAACCATAGCCCGCTCACATCCCCTAAAGCCTCGGCACTCTGTCAGATTCCTATGCATTTAAGCGACCGAGGGGTGTTTGCCCTTTCTGCAGCTTGGAGTTCTCAAGTCTCACCCCTAAAGTATCCCCCTTGAAGCGGTCAGTGGCCTTGCCGATATTTAGTTTTGTGGTGACAGTTGAACCAATTTTATGGTCTCAATTAGTACTGAAAGTGAATTTTACATGAAGTGCTGTTGACAACAATCTAAAGTAAGCGAACAAGAAAACTAGGCATAAATAAGAGACAGTAAGAAAACTGGTTATAAATAAGAGATAATATAAGTAATCATAAGTATGAGCACAACATGTCATTGTTTATCATTATTACTTTTACTGTTGTGCCGTAAATGGTGTCAGCTCATTATCTAGAAGGTAGATTTTCCATGACAGCTTTGTAGTACAAACATTTACAATAGATAGTACTATATATCAAAGCTCTCCGTTTTTCTGGAGTCCAGGTCTCCGAACCATACATAGCAATGCTCCAAATGTAAGAATTAAGTATTATATTATTTTTATTATTATTTTTATTATTTTTATCATCATCATCATCATCATCATCATCATCATTATAACAGCAGTAGTAGCAATAGTTACAACAAACAGCATAGCAGCAATTATGAGCTCAATACTTTATATTTCAGATGGTGTATTGTTGCGTACCTTTCTGTAAAAGTAAGAAAGGAAAATCAAAAGGGTTTAGTTTCCATGAATTTCCAGTAGAAGAAGAACTTCGTAAACAAAGGCTAAAAGCTATATCGCGCTCTAATTTCGTGGTAAATGATAAATCTAATTTAACAGTCGTGTGCAGTTTGCATTTTACTGAGGACGACTATAAGCCAGGCTGTAAAATTAAACTGCTGAAAACATTAAGTATTCCAAGCATTTTTTCTGAACTATCCAGATTATAAATTAGTGAAACAAGCAACACCAAGGCAACAAATTTAAAAAATACAAATACACACAGAAAGTAGAAAATGGAGACACAGTTCTAGCAGAGAAAGCGTTAACAGTGCTGCTGATGTTAATGAGCTGGATCATGTCACAGATGCAAGTACTTATAACTGCGCTGCAATTCAGACTGAGGAAGACATAATTTCCAAATTAAAGAGATTGGAAAAGGAGAATAACACCTTGAGATGTAAATTATGGGGAGCAAATAAAAGACACAAAGAATTTGTAAACAAGCAGCAAGCAAATGAAGAAAGATTACTTTATTATGAAACCAATAATGTTCATAAATTAATTCAATTATTCATAAAAGACACCATTGTACACTGCAACTCAGCTTTCAGACACAATAATCGCAATATTGGGAAAATTGAACAACATTAAAGGTAATGTGAATTTCCATCTTATAAGACCTACTAACGTATATTGTTGAACTGCCTTTAAATGTTTACTTACTTAGCTTTTTTTTCTTTTCTTGCTAGACAGCCTCGTTTCATGCAACAGTCCACTTATCACTGGCATATATAGGAGGTTTTATAGTTAAAAAAATAGCGACCGAATTCTCTTGTGCCACCTGTCTTATTAAAGTGTCTACTGCCAAGTGTACAGCATCCCTTGTAAATCTAACATTCAAAAGGGACGAAAACTCCACGTTTGTTTCTCCCATCTCAAGAGTTTGTTTCTCTTTTGGCAGTTATAGTGAAATTTATAACTGCTGTACCTAAGCTACCTAAAGTATGTGTGAGAAAAAGCCTAGAGGAATACATAATGCCAGCAATGCAACATTGTTCTTATCTCATGTGTGCAGAGAACTCAAAGCATTCAGAACAGCTAAGTGAACTGATATGCAAACATTATATTCCTGTGATATTAAGGTGCATTGCTTCTGCAACAAGGGAAGTGTTTGAAAAACGTAAATTCCTAAACTGTAAACCACTGCATCAGAAAGTTCTGTGTCTGTAATGTCAACACTTTGCAGCTGTATGATGGAACAGGGTTGCAGAGGGGTCATCAGCCAGCGCCATACGATGGGTAGTGCAGAAATCTGTTAACTTTTACTCATAACACTCCAGCTGGCGAGTGCCGAGGCTTAAAGGAATGTGAGCGGGCTATGGTCCAACAGATGGAGGCATCTTTTCATTTACCGAGTTTGTCCTTGAAGGCAAATCTCATGTCAAGAAGGTATTTAACACTTATAAGAAAATCCATCACTCCAAAGGTTTATTGATAAGAAGAAAGCTGCAATGTGTGAATTGATGTGTATCATTTTCTGCTTTTCTGTGGTTTCTGCTATGTGTTGTTTCACAAAGAAGGCTAGGAACTTTCTAATTATAAGTGTATCTTTAAAAGCTTTGGTTTCACTTCCAAATCAGAGTGGCAACCACTGCCAGGAACTTAACCTTAGTGGTTCTATACTCTCAAATTTGTTGACAAACACTTACCCACAGCCTGATGGTTAATTAAAATTAGATCAAATAATAAATGTACTTAACTTCTATAGTTGTTTTACCAATAATGATAAAGTGATTTTCCAGAACACATTCCATTTTCAAAAGCTTCTGAAAGATCAGAATCTGCTGCTAAAAACGACTCAAGGTTCCAGAAAGCTCTTCTGTATTGGGGCGTAAGCTACAAAGGAAGCACAGAGTTCTTTCAGTGAAAAGGGAATCAAAACTTCCGACAAAGTAGCAGGAGACAGTACTACAGAACCTCAACAATACCGTCTTGATTGGCCTTGCAGCTCAGTCAATTGAGCACCTGCCTACTGTGCGAGGAGCCCTGGGTTTGATTCTCATCTGGGAAGTTCGAATTCCTCTCTAGCCAAGATTGCTCACCAGTCTGGAAGTATGATTGAAAATAAAATGTGTGTAATCTAATGTATAAAATCCATGCAAATCTATTAACAACTGTACATGAATTAATGCCACTGCCAATAAGCAGTATATTCCAAAGGTAGAGGTTGCCGATGTGATCATTTAATTAAAGGTAGAGTTTAAAAGGTACAATAATAAAATATATTTTCTTTTATGTTGACCTCTAAGATTAAGCTTTGGCAAATGAACCTAAACCCCCAGAAATAGTGTTTCATACTTCAAAAGATGGCCTACAAGATGAGATAGAAATTAATACTGAAAGTATATAGTGTTCTCTTTGAAAAGTAGCAGCAGATTTCCTGATGAAAAATTGCACAATTTTTGTCTGGTCAGAAAAATTAAGGGCCTGTTTGTGCAGGCCAAAAGTGGGTGTTTTGAATAATTACATGAGATATTTGAGTTTGTTGATTCTCATATTATATTACATGTGAACTGAGCGAGATTGCTCAGGCAGTTTCATTTGTGGCCTTCATTTGGGAGGCCTGGGTTTGAATTCCAGTTGCCAACTTACCAGACCCATGGTTTTTTGGGGGTTTTCCTGGGTTGCCAGGCAAATGCTGGGTAGGTTAATCACATCCCCTGAATTTTCTGTCCCTTTATTTCAACTACATTATCATTTCACATCATCTCTCATCTAGTGCTCTCTTTCAGGGTAGAAGCATAGACGTGTGTTTCGGCGCTGTCCTGACTCCTAAGGTTCGCCACACTCATTTTCCTCTCGCCTCTTCCTTCCTCGCAGAAGATACCCCACTTGGGGTATTGGTACAATAAACCACAGGTTTTGGTGACGAATCCCCTCCATAGTAATCTTAATCCTACATATTACATACAATATTTTTTCTACACATCTGTTTAACCAACACAATTAGCACATTAAAATACCTCTAACCACTTTGTTAAACTATTTATTTATTTTCAGTTCAGTATAGTGTTAAATACACAAAAGAACCACGACATATGAATTTATACAGTTTAAGAACACAGCTATACAGGTTGTGTGATATAAATAGAATACTAACTTGCTTTAATAAATCCATACACACTAACAATAATAACAGTAATAATAATAACAACAATAATCTTTTTAAAAATAAAGTTCTAACTAGTATTAATAAACTCATTCACACTATAATAGGCTTTGTCAATTAGGAAACATTTCAGCATTAATTTAAAATTATTATCTTTACAATTCTTGATAGTGACTGGTAGTATGTTATAAAATGTTATGTTAGGTGTCTTCTCATAAAAGTGCAGTCTATGGGTAGGAATCGCTAAGTTGTCTTTATGTCTAGTGTTGTGATTGTGTCTATCAGAGTTGGTTTCAAGGTGTAGGTGAAATTTCCAAAGGAGCATTATTGTGTGGTATATGTATAAGCTAGGAAGGGTTAGAAGTTTCAATTTTATAAATAATGGACGACAAGATTCGTTATGTTTTAGATTCCCAAGGTGTCTGACGGCTTTTTTCTGCAATACAAAGATTTTGTTAAAATTTACCTTAGTTGTGTTACCCCATACTTCGATCCCATATGAGAGGTACGAGTATATTAAAGAGTAATAGATAATTTTAGCTGTGGGCGTAGATATATATTTTGTTAGATATTTCAGAATGAAAGCATTAGCTGAGAACAGCTAAACAAAAAGCTTTAGTGGAAACGTTGAGTCAGACTGAAAAATTCAATGCCATAGCCGGGATTTGAACCACGGATCTTCTGGTTTCCGTCCAGCCGCACTACCATTGTGCTACTATGGCCAACGTGCCGATATGACATTAAATTATCCAACTGACTCGTATTTTCCCGGTAAACCCCTAGGAGTTCTCATAAACACATGAGACAACTACCTTAATGGCGACTTACTACATGTAAGTACTTTAAGGCCCGGGCTTTATAGTTAACCACTATTAGGTTAATTAATGGAAATTAATTATTCTTTCACACTGGCCGTGTGTAGGCTAAATTGTGGAAACGTTGAGTCAGACTGAAAAATTCAATGCCATAGCCGGGATTTGAACCACGGATCTTCTGGTTTCCGTCCAGCCGCACTACCATTGTGCTACTATGGCCAACGTGCCGATATGACATTAAATTATCCAACTGACTCGTATTTTCCCGGTAAACCCCTAGGAGTTCTCATAAACACATGAGACAACTACCTTAATGGCGACTTACTACATGTAAGTACTTTAAGGCCCGGGCTTTATAGTTAACCACTATTAGGTTAATTAATGGAAATTAATTATTCTTTCACACTGGCCGTGTGTAGGCTAAATTGTGGAAACGTTGAGTCAGACTGAAAAATTCAATGCCATAGCCGGGATTTGAACCACGGATCTTCTGGTTTCCGTCCAGCCGCACTACCATTGTGCTACTATGGCCAACGTGCCGATATGACATTAAATTATCCAACTGACTCGTATTTTCCCGGTAAACCCCTAGGAGTTCTCATAAACACATGAGACAACTACCTTAATGGCGACTTACTACATGTAAGTACTTTAAGGCCCGGGCTTTATAGTTAACCACTATTAGGTTAATTAATGGAAATTAATTATTCTTTCACACTGGCCGTGTGTAGGCTAAATTGTGGAAACGTTGAGTCAGACTGAAAAATTCAATGCCATAGCCGGGATTTGAACCACGGATCTTCTGGTTTCCGTCCAGCCGCACTACCATTGTGCTACTATGGCCAACGTGCCGATATGACATTAAATTATCCAACTGACTCGTATTTTCCCGGTAAACCCCTAGGAGTTCTCATAAACACAAGAGACAACTACCTTAATGGCGACTTACTACATGTAAGTACTTTAAGGCCCGGGCTTTATAGTTAACCACTATTAGGTTAATTAATGGAAATTAATTATTCTTTCACACTGGCCGTGTGTAGGCTAAATTGTGGAAACGTTGAGTCAGACTGAAAAATTCAATGCCATAGCCGGGATTTGAACCACGGATCTTCTGGTTTCCGTCCAGCCGCACTACCATTGTGCTACTATGGCCAACGTGCCGATATGACATTAAATTATCCAACTGACTCGTATTTTCCCGGTAAACCCCTAGGAGTTCTCATAAACACATGAGACAACTACCTTAATGGCGACTTACTACATGTAAGTACTTTAAGGCCCGGGCTTTATAGTTAACCACTATTAGGTTAATTAATGGAAATTAATTATTCTTTCACACTGGCCGTGTGTAGGCTAAATTGTGGAAACGTTGAGTCAGACTGAAAAATTCAATGCCATAGCCGGGATTTGAACCACGGATCTTCTGGTTTCCGTCCAGCCGCACTACCATTGTGCTACTATGGCCAACGTGCCGATATGACATTAAATTATCCAACTGACTCGTATTTTCCCGGTAAACCCCTAGGAGTTCTCATAAACACATGAGACAACTACCTTAATGGCGACTTACTACATGTAAGTACTTTAAGGCCCGGGCTTTATAGTTAACCACTATTAGGTTAATTAATGGAAATTAATTATTCTTTCACACTGGCCGTGTGTAGGCTAAATTGTGGAAACGTTGAGTCAGACTGAAAAATTCAATGCCATAGCCGGGATTTGAACCACGGATCTTCTGGTTTCCGTCCAGCCGCACTACCATTGTGCTACTATGGCCAACGTGCCGATATGACATTAAATTATCCAACTGACTCGTATTTTCCCGGTAAACCCCTAGGAGTTCTCATAAACACATGAGACAACTACCTTAATGGCGACTTACTACATGTAAGTACTTTAAGGCCCGGGCTTTATAGTTAACCACTATTAGGTTAATTAATGGAAATTAATTATTCTTTCACACTGGCCGTGTGTAGGCTAAATTGTGGAAACGTTGAGTCAGACTGAAAAATTCAATGCCATAGCCGGGATTTGAACCACGGATCTTCTGGTTTCCGTCCAGCCGCACTACCATTGTGCTACTATGGCCAACGTGCCGATATGACATTAAATTATCCAACTGACTCGTATTTTCCCGGTAAACCCCTAGGAGTTCTCATAAACACATGAGACAACTACCTTAATGGCGACTTACTACATGTAAGTACTTTAAGGCCCGGGCTTTATAGTTAACCACTATTAGGTTAATTAATGGAAATTAATTATTCTTTCACACTGGCCGTGTGTAGGCTAAATTGTGGAAACGTTGAGTCAGACTGAAAAATTCAATGCCATAGCCGGGATTTGAACCACGGATCTTCTGGTTTCCGTCCAGCCGCACTACCATTGTGCTACTATGGCCAACGTGCCGATATGACATTAAATTATCCAACTGACTCGTATTTTCCCGGTAAACCCCTAGGAGTTCTCATAAACACATGAGACAACTACCTTAATGGCGACTTACTACATGTAAGTACTTTAAGGCCCGGGCTTTATAGTTAACCACTATTAGGTTAATTAATGGAAATTAATTATTCTTTCACACTGGCCGTGTGTAGGCTAAATTGTGGAAACGTTGAGTCAGACTGAAAAATTCAATGCCATAGCCGGGATTTGAACCACGGATCTTCTGGTTTCCGTCCAGCCGCACTACCATTGTGCTACTATGGCCAACGTGCCGATATGACATTAAATTATCCAACTGACTCGTATTTTCCCGGTAAACCCCTAGGAGTTCTCATAAACACATGAGACAACTACCTTAATGGCGACTTACTACATGTAAGTACTTTAAGGCCCGGGCTTTATAGTTAACCACTATTAGGTTAATTAATGGAAATTAATTATTCTTTCACACTGGCCGTGTGTAGGCTAAATTGTGGAAACGTTGAGTCAGACTGAAAAATTCAATGCCATAGCCGGGATTTGAACCACGGATCTTCTGGTTTCCGTCCAGCCGCACTACCATTGTGCTACTATGGCCAACGTGCCGATATGACATTAAATTATCCAACTGACTCATATTTTCCCGGTAAACCCCTAGGAGTTCTCATAAACACATGAGACAACTACCTTAATGGCGACTTACTACATGTAAGTACTTTAAGGCCCGGGCTTTATAGTTAACCACTATTAGGTTAATTAATGGAAATTAATTATTCTTTCACACTGGCCGTGTGTAGGCTAAATTGTGGAAACGTTGAGTCAGACTGAAAAATTCAATGCCATAGCCGGGATTTGAACCACGGATCTTCTGGTTTCCGTCCAGCCGCACTACCATTGTGCTACTATGGCCAACGTGCCGATATGACATTTCAGTCTGACTCAACGTTTCCACAATTTAGCCTACACACGGCCAGTGTGAAAGAATAATTAATTTCCATTAATTAACCTAATAGTGGTTAACTATAAAGCCCGGGCCTTAAAGTACTTACATGTAGTAAGTCGCCATTAAGGTAGTTGTCTCGTGTGTTTATGAGAACTCCTAGGGGTTTACCGGGAAAATACGAGTCAGTTGGATAATTTAATGTCATATCGGCACGTTGGCCATAGTAGCACAATGGTAGTGCGGCTGGACGGAAACCAGAAGATCCGTGGTTCAAATCCCGGCTATGGCATTGAATTTTTCAGTCTGACTCAACGTTTCCACAATTTAGCCTACACACGGCCAGTGTGAAAGAATAATTAATTTCCATTAATTAACCTAATAGTGGTTAACTATAAAGCCCGGGCCTTAAAGTACTTACATGTAGTAAGTCGCCATTAAGGTAGTTGTCTCATGTGTTTATGAGAACTCCTAGGGGTTTACCGGGAAAATACGAGTCAGTTGGATAATTTAATGTCATATCGGCACGTTGGCCATAGTAGCACAATGGTAGTGCGGCTGGACGGAAACCAGAAGATCCGTGGTTCAAATCCCGGCTATGGCATTGAATTTTTCAGTCTGACTCAACGTTTCCACAATTTAGCCTACACACGGCCAGTGTGAAAGAATAATTAATTTCCATTAATTAACCTAATAGTGGTTAACTATAAAGCCCGGGCCTTAAAGTACTTACATGTAGTAAGTCGCCATTAAGGTAGTTGTCTCATGTGTTTATGAGAACTCCTAGGGGTTTACCGGGAAAATACGAGTCAGTTGGATAATTTAATGTCATATCGGCACGTTGGCCATAGTAGCACAATGGTAGTGCGGCTGGACGGAAACCAGAAGATCCGTGGTTCAAATCCCGGCTATGGCATTGAATTTTTCAGTCTGACTCAACGTTTCCACAATTTAGCCTACACACGGCCAGTGTGAAAGAATAATTAATTTCCATTAATTAACCTAATAGTGGTTAACTATAAAGCCCGGGCCTTAAAGTACTTACATGTAGTAAGTCGCCATTAAGGTAGTTGTCTCATGTGTTTATGAGAACTCCTAGGGGTTTACCGGGAAAATACGAGTCAGTTGGATAATTTAATGTCATATCGGCACGTTGGCCATAGTAGCACAATGGTAGTGCGGCTGGACGGAAACCAGAAGATCCGTGGTTCAAATCCCGGCTATGGCATTGAATTTTTCAGTCTGACTCAACGTTTCCACAATTTAGCCTACACACGGCCAGTGTGAAAGAATAATTAATTTCCATTAATTAACCTAATAGTGGTTAACTATAAAGCCCGGGCCTTAAAGTACTTACATGTAGTAAGTCGCCATTAAGGTAGTTGTCTCATGTGTTTATGAGAACTCCTAGGGGTTTACCGGGAAAATACGAGTCAGTTGGATAATTTAATGTCATATCGGCACGTTGGCCATAGTAGCACAATGGTAGTGCGGCTGGACGGAAACCAGAAGATCCGTGGTTCAAATCCCGGCTATGGCATTGAATTTTTCAGTCTGACTCAACGTTTCCACAATTTAGCCTACACACGGCCAGTGTGAAAGAATAATTAATTTCCATTAATTAACCTAATAGTGGTTAACTATAAAGCCCGGGCCTTAAAGTACTTACATGTAGTAAGTCGCCATTAAGGTAGTTGTCTCATGTGTTTATGAGAACTCCTAGGGGTTTACCGGGAAAATACGAGTCAGTTGGATAATTTAATGTCATATCGGCACGTTGGCCATAGTAGCACAATGGTAGTGCGGCTGGACGGAAACCAGAAGATCCGTGGTTCAAATCCCGGCTATGGCATTGAATTTTTCAGTCTGACTCAACGTTTCCACAATTTAGCCTACACACGGCCAGTGTGAAAGAATAATTAATTTCCATTAATTAACCTAATAGTGGTTAACTATAAAGCCCGGGCCTTAAAGTACTTACATGTAGTAAGTCGCCATTAAGGTAGTTGTCTCATGTGTTTATGAGAACTCCTAGGGGTTTACCGGGAAAATACGAGTCAGTTGGATAATTTAATGTCATATCGGCACGTTGGCCATAGTAGCACAATGGTAGTGCGGCTGGACGGAAACCAGAAGATCCGTGGTTCAAATCCCGGCTATGGCATTGAATTTTTCAGTCTGACTCAACGTTTCCACAATTTAGCCTACACACGGCCAGTGTGAAAGAATAATTAATTTCCATTAATTAACCTAATAGTGGTTAACTATAAAGCCCGGGCCTTAAAGTACTTACATGTAGTAAGTCGCCATTAAGGTAGTTGTCTCATGTGTTTATGAGAACTCCTAGGGGTTTACCGGGAAAATACGAGTCAGTTGGATAATTTAATGTCATATCGGCACGTTGGCCATAGTAGCACAATGGTAGTGCGGCTGGACGGAAACCAGAAGATCCGTGGTTCAAATCCCGGCTATGGCATTGAATTTTTCAGTCTGACTCAACGTTTCCACAATTTAGCCTACACACGGCCAGTGTGAAAGAATAATTAATTTCCATTAATTAACCTAATAGTGGTTAACTATAAAGCCCGGGCCTTAAAGTACTTACATGTAGTAAGTCGCCATTAAGGTAGTTGTCTCATGTGTTTATGAGAACTCCTAGGGGTTTACCGGGAAAATACGAGTCAGTTGGATAATTTAATGTCATATCGGCACGTTGGCCATAGTAGCACAATGGTAGTGCGGCTGGACGGAAACCAGAAGATCCGTGGTTCAAATCCCGGCTATGGCATTGAATTTTTCAGTCTGACTCAACGTTTCCACAATTTAGCCTACACACGGCCAGTGTGAAAGAATAATTAATTTCCATTAATTAACCTAATAGTGGTTAACTATAAAGCCCGGGCCTTAAAGTACTTACATGTAGTAAGTCGCCATTAAGGTAGTTGTCTCATGTGTTTATGAGAACTCCTAGGGGTTTACCGGGAAAATACGAGTCAGTTGGATAATTTAATGTCATATCGGCACGTTGGCCATAGTAGCACAATGGTAGTGCGGCTGGACGGAAACCAGAAGATCCGTGGTTCAAATCCCGGCTATGGCATTGAATTTTTCAGTCTGACTCAACGTTTCCACAATTTAGCCTACACACGGCCAGTGTGAAAGAATAATTAATTTCCAAAAAGCTTTAGATCTATTATAATACTGTACTTAAAATCTTAATGAATACTAATTCAATTAATGGTAAGCTAAATGATACAGATTCAAGATTGTGTTTTGTAACCCTACCATGGTAGTTGTGCTGTATTCAATTTGACTACCATATTCACACTACTTAAAACCAATAAAAATGTAGTAGTATCTGGTACATTAATGGTGTATCATAAAAGGCTTTACATATTTTGGATTTATAAGAATAAAAGCATTATCATCACTGATGAAATAAGGTCCTTTTTATGTCTTTTTAAATATTTTGTTGTTGCAGTGGTTGTTATTGCTCCATTTAAACCAATGAAATATCATTTAAAGTAACAATTCATTATTTAAATTTCTTTGCACCTGTATTAATAAAACGGAGGACTAGTGCTGCATGATTTGCAGTTTTTTTCTAACAAAGTAAAGTAATTTAGTGATCCAGTAAATCACAATACAAATGATGTTGGACAAGTCACTTAAAATTAACTTACTAACCAATGATGCAACTGTCTTCACAACAGTACATTTTAATTGTATACAAATTTATATAATTGTTACACATTGTTTTATTATTACACAGTGTAGATGATGAAACTATACTGATTGATTATGTGTGTTTGGAAGAATTTGGTAACAGTGACGTCAAAATTAATCGTAAAAACTATTACTTTTAGTGACAAGAATCAATAAACCAACTACAAATAGCTTTAACGATTATTCTAATTGATTTAAAAATTCTACAGTGGAGTAACAGCAGCGAACAATAAAAAAATGACAGTAGTTTTAACCTGATATTTTCGCGGTGATTCACGGAAACCAGAGACTTCTAGAAGACAATGATATTCCTATAGAAAGGGCTGGAATGAGTGGGGAGAGTTAGTGAGTTCTTGGCAAGAACTGATGAATCGTAATTGTGTGCATTACGTAATTCTGTGTAATTGGCAAGTGTTCAACTGTAAGTCGGTGGAAATAAAGAACATTTTTTGAGTGCTGCAATTGGACTTTTCATTTCACGAACCCACAAAGTCACACTGGTGTCAGGAAGCGGGACGACAACATCACCGAACATTACAGCCATGGACGCGGCATTGGAAAAGATTTTGGAGAAGCTGACAGAAATGAAGACGGCAAATGATAACCTCGCTGCAAAAACAGAAGCGTCAAATAACAGCCTGGCCGCGAAGCTGGAGACTACAAATAAAAACCTGGCCGCGGAACTGCAACTAATGAAGACGGCTAACGACAACATCACTGAGAAGATGGAAAAAATGAAGGCCGAGTTAACCACAGAAATGAGAGCAGCGAACGGCAGTCTGGCCACGGAAATGAAGGCGGCGAACAAGGCTCTAACCGCAAAGTTTCAAGAACAGTTGGCCGGCGTAAAAGTGGACGTCACAGAGTTAGGCGAGCGCGTCGAAGACCTGGCGAGCCGCGTTAATGAGCTGGAAGGAAAGGCCGACAACAGCGTCAAGTTCCTGAGCGCCATGGTGGAGGACGTCGTCGGCAGGAGGTTGAAGGATTTGAAGGCCGACGCACCGGGACGCGACACAACATCGGCGCGCGTCAAACCTCCGAAATATGACGGCGCGTCAACGTTTGAAGTCTTCCGCCGCCAGTTCGACACAGTGGACAAGCACAACAAATGGTCACCAGAAGAGGAGGACACACAGTAAATAGCCAGCCTCCAGGGACGGGCCGCGGAAGTCCTGAACGCGGTGCAGACAACGGCGGCGCCCAAGGACATCTGGGAGGCCCTGGAGAATAGTTTCGGAAACCACCGCTTAGCCGCAGCGTACCGCAGCCAGCTAAAGGCAACGTCACAGCAGCCAGGGGAGACGTTGCAGGAGTTCGCCCTGGCAGTTGAACAACTGGCAAGCAAGGCATTGGTCGACCTCCCACCAGAGTCCGTGTCCCGGGAAGCTGCCTACACCTTCGTTGACGGGGTACGGGACACGGAGATTCGTCAGCGCCTAATGCTCGGCGATTATAAAACCATCCACGAAGCGCTGACAGCAGCATTAAGGATGGAGGCGGCCAAGGTAACGGCCATCCCGACGTCGAGAACAAGGAGTGTCTGCTACACCGGAGACAGAAGACCAGCCGAGGGACGCCGCGAACACCTAGTGGCTTGTGTTGGGGGTGTGGACAGCCCGGACACCTGCAGAGAGACTGCCCACACCAGGAAGAGCAGCCGGAAAACGAGTAAGAGCCGTCGTGGAGAGGGGCACGTCGGCGCCATCACCACCATCCCCTCGAGTGACACTGCGCGCCGTCAGCCGGCGTATGGATGACAGCCTCATCGCGGACGGTTGGGTAAGTGGAAAGCCGTGCCGCGTGCTGGTGGACACCGGGGCGGCCATGACCATCATCAGACCTGACGTGGCGAAGGGTTTACTGACGAGGAAGCCGAGCCGACCATACCAGCTTGTGACGGCTGCCTGTGGAGGAGGCCCTGTTGAAGTTGAGCTTGGGACGGATTGTCGTACGGCTTTGGGTGTTCGTCGCGAAGGTAGCTGAGGAGGTCATTCTGAGACTGGATGCCCTCAGGAGCCACGAGGCGACGGTCGACGTCGGCAGGAAGGTCCTGCGGCTTAACGGAGAAGAGGTTATACTCCGTCAACCCGAAGAGCGCCTTGGAATCTGCAGGATCTTCTTGAACGAAGACGTGGTTGTCCCCGCGAGGAGCGAGGTGGTGGTGACGGCGCGACTGGAAGGCCAGAGAACCAGGAACATGATGCTGGACCAGAAGACGCCTGTGCACGGACTATGTGTAGCCAGGGCACTGCTGCCGTGCCGAGAGGAGGTGCCAGTAAGACTGCTAAATCCAACGGACACAGATCACGACGTTCAGGCCGGTACGGAGTTGGGAACGTGCAAGACCGTGGTAAGCATAACAGCAATCGACAAGACGCAGGAGCCGGTGCCGACGCAACACCTGGGGCCCCGGCTAGAAGGCTTACTAGAGAAGGCGGCCGACAACCTGACCGCAGAGCAGCTGGAGAAAGTTCGACAACTGCTAAGACGATACCAGCGCGTCTTCAGCGAAGGTGATAGTGACTACGGCCGCACGGACAAAGTGCTTCACCGCATCGACACCGGGGACGCCCGGCCTATTCGGCAACGACATAGACGCGTTCCGCTGGCGAAGCAAGGGGCGGTACGAGACATGCTGGAGGACATGAGATCCAGGGGAGTGATTGAAGAGTCTGACAGCCCTTGGTGTTCCCCTGTAGTCTTGGTGACAAAGAACGGCGAGCTGCGCTTCTGCGTAGACTACAGAAAGTTGAACGCTGTCACCCGGAAGGACTGTTTCCCCTTACCCCGGATTGACGACACCTTGGACACGCTAGCTGTTGCAGAGTGGTTCTCGACCCTGGACCTGAAGTCGGGCTACTGGCAGGTAGCTCTAGACCCAAGAGACAAGGAGAAGACAGCATTCTCGACAGGCCAAGGGCTCTGGCGGTTCACGGTTATGCCCTTCGGCCTCTGCAACGCACCAGATATCTTCCAACGCCTCATGGAGTCAGTGATGAGAGGGCTGACTTACGACGCCTGCCTACTACACCTGGACGACATCATCGTCGGGAAGACTTTTGAAGGTCACCTCGAGAATCTGAGTAAGGTGCTACAGAGACTGCAGGCGACCAACTTGAAGCTGAACGCGAAGAAGTGCCAGCTCTTCCGCAAGGAAGTGAACTACTTGGGCCACATAGTCTCAGCAACCGGAGTGGCCACAGAACCGGAGAAGACACAACCTGTGAGAGATTGACCTCGCCCAAGGGATAAGAAAGAGCTGCTCAGTTTCCTGGGGCTGTGCACTTATTACCGCCGCTTCATAAAGGGGTTCTCCAACATCGCCAAACCCATCACCCGGCTGACAGAGGAACACCGGCCTTATGTGTGGACGGAGGACGCCGAAGACGCTTTCCAGCACCTAAAGGAGACCCTGTGCAGTGCTCCAATTTTGGGTTTCCCACAACCGGAAGGCGCCTTCATTGTGGACACCGACGCCAGCGACCATTGCATTGGAGGTGTCCTATCGCAGATCCAGGACGGCCATGAGCGGGTGATAGCCTACTACAGCAAGACGCTATCAAAGGCAGAGAAGAACTACTGCTTCACCCGACGAGAGTTACTGGCGGTAGTAAAGACCTTGGAGCACTTCCGCAAGTACCTGTACGGTCAGCCATTCCACCTGAGGACTGACCATTCCGCCCTAACCTGGCTATTGAGCTTTAAGAACCTGGAAGGCCAGACAGCACGTTGGGTCCAGAGGCTGCAGGAGTACGACTTCACCTCGGAACATCGTAGAGGGAAGAGCCACGGTAACGCAGACGCCATGTCCCGAAGACTCTATCCAGAACAGTGAGGCCAGTGCACAAGAGTGGAAGAGAAGGAGCGTGCCGCAGCAGTTCGAGTAGTTGTGGCAGTTCCTGCGGACGGCTGGGATAGCGCTGGCCTGAGGAGGGAGCAGCTAGCGGACACAGACTTTGGGCCACTCTTGAGGAAACTGGAGGCAGGGACGAGACCAACCTGGGAGGACATCGCACCGAGGAGCGCCACCTACAAGTCGTACTGGGCCCAATGGGACTCGTTGAAGACCAGAGAGGGCGTGCTGTTCCGAGTTTAGCCCAGAGGTTCTACTCCCATTAGTCCTGAACCCGTAGGAACTGGACCCGGGCCTCCTTCGACCAGGGAGTTATCCGAGCTGTCCCAAAGGGCGCTCGGCGTCCTCCATGGGGCTTTCCATGGGACAAGTCCTAGAGACTAACAAGCCCCCCCCCCCATCTGGTCCTATGGACTCAAGACGGGATGGGCTGTTCCGGGTATGGGAATCGCCCGATGGGAAGACGCAGAGAGAACACAGTTGGTACTTCCCCGGAGTAAGGTCCGGGAAGTCTTGGAAGAAGTGCACGCCGGTACTTCAGGAGGACACCTGGGAGCGAACCGAATGATTGACAAAATACGGCTGCGCTAATACTGGCTGAGACTCCGAGCTGAGGCTGAGAGATGGTGCCGTCAGTGTCACGTGTACGCGGCGAGTCGTGGCCCTCAGACTAGGAGCCGGGGTCGCATGCAGCAATACAACGTCGGAGCGCCATTCGAACGGATCGCCTTTGATATTGCTGGACCGTTCCCAGTTTCCGACCGAGGCAACAAGTACCTAATGGTGGTCGTGGACTACTTCACTAAGTGGCCGGAGGTGTATTCCATCCCGAACCAAGAAGCAAGGACAATCACAGACTGCCTCGTGGAGCAAGTGTTCTGTCGATTTGGGGTGCCGTTAGAGCTACACAGTGACAAAGGTACCAACTTTGATTCCAACCTAATGAAGGAGGCACTACAAAGGCTTGGGGTGAACAAGACCCGCACGACGCCTCTACATTCCCAGTCGGATGGCATGGTCGAAAGATACATCAAGACCTTAGAGGAACACCTGAGGAAGGTCGTGGCCAGCCACCAGCGAGACTGGGACGTCAAGGTGCCACTGTTCTTGCTGGCGTACCGCTCGTCTACACACGACACAACTGGAATGACGCCAGCCAGCTTAATGTTTGTCCGAGAGTTACGCCTCCCTTGTGACCTGGCTTTTGGAAGCCCTCCGGTGGTGAAGCAGACGGTGACCGAGTATGTGGAGAACTTGGTGGACCATCTCCACGACATGCACAAGATGGCTCGCCAGAACATCCAGAAGGCGAGCGACCGCATGAAAACCAGATATGACAGGCAAGCCAACAGCCAAGGGTTCCAGCAAGGTGACCTGGTCTGGTTGTACCGTCCTACCCGGACCAAGGGACACTGCCCGAAGCTCCAGCAGCCATGGCAAGGACCGTACCGGGTGGTGAAGAGGATTAACAACGTGGCCTACCGCATCCAGAAGGTTCCCCGAGGGAAGATGTTGGTGGTACACCTGGATCGTCTAGCCCGCTACGATGGTGCTGTTCGGGACGACCAGCTTTGAGGAGGGAGCAGTGTCACCCAATTATCGGGAAGCACAACTGTGACCCAATTATCGGAACGCCAGACGAACGACAGCTGAGAAGGGACCAGAGGCAGCCGAGCCACACCCCCTCATTAATCTCAGTCACTAACTGAAGGGACGATTAGGGGAGTGTCACTTGTCGCTGGCTGCCTCTTCCCCCTTCGCCTGCCATCTGGAATTTCCGCGGTGATTCACGGAAACCAGAGACTTCTAGAAGACAATGATATTCCTATAAAAAGGGCTGGAATGAGTGGAGAGAGTTAGTGAGTTCTTGGCAAGCAGCGAAGCAGCGTCGTGCTAGTGTACGGACAAGAAGACTGCGTACGTGCGTCGGAGGAGTTCACGTGATTGCGAGTGCAAGTGGAATTGTAATGGACGAACTGGTGAATCGTAATTGTGTGCAATATGTAATTCTGTATAATTGGCAAGTGTTCAACTGTAAGTTGGTGGAAATAAAGAACACTTTTTGAGTGGTGCAGTTGGACTTTTCATTTCACGAACCCACAAAGTCCCAACAAATATATATATATATATATTCTTATGATTCTTTTTTGCATTACAATCAATTTCTTAAAGTGTGGTGAACTTCCCCAGAATACTATTCCATATCTTGGGACTGAATGTACAAATTTAAAGTACATACTTCTCATCGTTTCTATACTTATAGTTTTTGCCAATTTTCTGATAATACAACACATAGTGTCCAATCATTAGATGATCAATATGTGTATCTCACTTTAAAGTGCTCTGGATCCACATTTGGTGCTTTTTACCTTATCAATGATCATATTGTTTACTTGGAAATGAAACTAGTTACAGTGAAGCAATAAGTATTATACAAATATAACCATTTGTCACAAAAAACTTCACTTATCTTAAGAAAAATGATGTTGATTTTTCTTATTAGTTGAATTAGTTGAAGTTGAAATAGATTTCACGAAACCTTGTTCGTGTCGTCAGTCAACAAAACCACAGGAGGAAACAAATTTGCCATTAAGGAGGTTACTATGTTATTATGTTATTTCACTATAACCAAAATCTGAAAACGAAACAAACTTGAGAACAGAATCAACTGCTGGTATTTCGATTCATTACGCAATGTTCATTTTATAAAATAAATATCTTTTCCCAAACCATTAAATCTATCAGGACATTTAATTGTTTTAATAATTTAACTTCAGGCTTTATATTATGGTTAAGTGACCAAAAATGATCTGCTATGGCCGATATATCAGTTTGTTTCTACTTAATGTTACAAAAAATGTTCTTTTGTTCTGGTTTCTAAATTATGTTTCGTCCTACCAATGTAAACCCGATCACAATCTAAACAATCAAATTGATAAATACCAGATCTTTTATTATTAGGAATTTCATCTTTATTACAGAAATGTAGTAATTTTTTAATACTATATTTGTTTTGAGGAACCAAAGTTATACCAAACTCTTTAAAAACTTTTTGAAATTGTTTATTAAACCAAGGATGGTAAGAAATTTTTTTTAAATTTATAATTGTCTTTTATTTTCATAAGGGTAGACATATCATTATGAGTTTTTTGATATTTAAATTTTTCAATCTTCCTTTTATGAAAACCTTTAATTAAAGTTGTATTAATAATTACACAGAAAATGAAGCTAGTTACAGTGGAATAATAAATATAATACAAATAAAATATTTAGTGATTGTTTTCCACTTATCTTAAGAAGTTGATGACAATACTTCTATCTTCTCTAATTGAAATTAATTTCATAGATATTTGCCCACATCTTCAGTCAAACACACTTCGTTGTTTGTATTAAAAAATAAAAGTTTTGACCCTTTTTCACATAAATTTGCTGTTTTTAATAGTTTGATTTATAGATTAATAAATATACCCCTGAATAAAGAAGAATTTAATAAAGATTATAAACATATTATTAATACTGCTTTAATTAATGGTTTTAATAAAGATTTTATACAAAAGAAGATTATGAAGTTTAAATATCAAAAAACTGTTAATGATATTTCTACTCTTAAAAAAATAAAAGATGATTATAATTTTAAAAAATTTACTTACCATCGTTGGTTTAATAAACATTTTCAAATTTTTTTTAAAGAAGTTCGTATAACTTTAGTTCCTCAAAATAAATATAGTATTAAAAATTTATTACAATTCTCTAAAAAAGATAAAATTCCTAATAATAAAAAATCTGGTATTTATCAATTTAATTGTTTGGATTGTGATCAGGTTTATATTGGAAAGACGAAGTGTAGTTTGGAAACCAGAAAGAAAGAACATTTTCGTAACATTAAATAGAAACAAATTGATAAATCAGCCGTAACAGATCAATTTTATATCCAATTCTATGGGTGTACTTAAAGATTTTAGCAGTTTAATGCTGTGGTTTTCTGTCCAAAAATTGTGTGAAACTGCAGATTTTTCTGTTTGTTTCAACTTAATGTTCCTCTGGTGTTCTTTTTGCCTGGTTAACAAGTTTCTCTTAGTTTTTCCCATGTAGCTTTTTCACAGGTTTCACAATTAATCTGATAAATTCCTGATTTCAAATTTTTGGGGATTGTATTTTTCAGTGGTTTATTTAGCAGGTTCCTCAGACTGAATTTTTTTTGGGGTGCTAGCTTTAAGTTTAGTCTTTTGAAGATTCGTTCAAATTTTCTAAAAGCTCATGGATGCTGGAGGACATGAAATCCAGGGGAGTGATTGAATAGTCGGACAGCCCTTGGTGTTCCCCTGTAGTCTTGGTGAAGAAGAAGAACGTCGAACTACGCTTCTGCGTGGACTACACGAAACTGAACGCTGTCACCCGGAAGGACTGTTTCCTCTTACCTCGGATTGACGACACCCTGGAGACGCTAGCTGGTACACAGTGGTTCTCGACCCTGGACCTGAAGTCGGGCTACTGGCAGGTAGCTCTAGACCCGAGAGACAAGGAGAAGAACGCATTCTCGACAGGCCAAGGGTTCTGGCTGTTCACAGTTATGCCCTTTGGCCTCTGCAACGCACCAGCTGCCTTCCAATGCCTCATGGAGTCAGTGATGAGAGAACTGACTTACGACGCCTGCCTACTACACCTGGACATCATCATTGTCGGGAAGACTTTTGAAGACCATCTCGAGAATCTGAGTAAGGTGCTACAGAGACTGCAAGCGACCAACTTGAAGCTGAACGCGAAGAAGTGCCAGCTCTTCCCCAAGGAAGTGAACTACTTGGGCCACATAGTCTCAGCAACTGGAGTGGCCACAGAGCTGGAGAAGACCCAGGCTGTGAGAGATTGTCCTCGCCCAAAGGATGAGAAAGAGTTGCGCAGTTCACTGGGGCTGTGCAGTTATTACCGACGCTTCATAAAGGTGTTCTCTAACATAGCCAAACCCCTCACCCGCCTGACAGAGAAATACAGGCCTTATGCTTGGACGGAGGACGCCGAAGACGCTTTCCAGCACCTGTAGGAGACCCCGTGCAGTGCTCCAATTTTGGGTTTCCCACAACCGGGTGGCGCCTTCACTATGGACACCGACGCCAGCGACCATTGCATTGGAAGTGTCCTATCACAGATCCAGGACGGCCATGAGCGGGTGATAGCCTACTAAAGCAAGACGCTATCCAAGGCAGAGAAGAACTACTGCTTCACCCGACGAGAGTTACTGGTGGTAGTAAAGACATTGGAGCACTTCCACAAGTACCTGTACGGTCAGCCATTCCACCTGAGAACTGACCATTCCGCCCTAACCTGGCTATTGAGCTTTTAGAACCTGGAAGGCCAGACAGCACGTTGTGTTCAGAGGCTGCAGGAGTACGACTTCACCTTGGAACATCGTAGAGGGAAGAGCCACGGTAACGCAGACGCTATGTCCCGAAGACCCTGTCCAGAGGAGTGCTGCCAATGCACAAGAGTGGAAGAGAAGGAGCGTGCCGCAGCAGTCCGAGTAGTTGTGGCAGTGCCTGCGGACGGCTGGGATAGCACAGGCCTGAGGAGGGAGCAGCTGGCGCACGCAGACTTGGGACCACTCTTGAGGGAAGTGGAGGCAGGGACAAGACCAACCTGGAAGGATATCGCACCAAGGAGCGCCACCTACAAGTCGTACTGGGCCCAATGGGACTCATTGAAGATCAGAGAGGGCGTGCTGTTTCGGGTATGGGAATCACCCGATGCGAAGACGCACAGAGAACAGTTGGTACTTCCCCGGAGTAAGGTCCCGGATGTCTTGGAGGAAGTGCACCCCGGTACTTCAGGAGGATACCTGGGAGCGAATCGAACGATAATATCCGACCAATGGTGGTCGTGGACTACTTCACTAAGTGGCCGGAGGTGTATTCCATCCCGAACAAAGAGGCAAAGACAATCACAGACTGCCTCGTGGAGCAAGTGTTCTGCCGATTTGGGGTACCGTTACAGTGACCAAGGCACCAATTTTGAGTCCAACCTGATGAAGAAGGCACGAGAGAGACTTGGGGTTAACAAGACCCGCACAACGCCTCTACATCCCCAGTCGGATGGCATGGTCGAAAGGTACATCAAGACCTTAGAGGAACACTTGAGGAAGGTCATGGCCAGCCATCAGTGAGACTGGGACGTCTTGGTGCCACTGTTCTTGGCCTACCGCTCATCAACACACGACACCACGGGGATGACGCCAGCCAGCTTAATATTCGGCCGACAGTTACGCCTCCCTTGTGATCTGGCTTTTGGAAGCCCCCCGGACGCGAAACAGCCAGCAACCGAGTATGTGGAGAACCTGGTGGACCATCTCCACGACATGCATGAGATGGCTCGTCAAAACATCCAGAAGGCGAGCGACGCATGAAGACCCGATACGACAGGCAAGCCAACAGCCAATGGTTCCAGCAGTATGAGTGTGTAGTGTTTAATGCCCGCTTTTACTACATACAGCACCGCAGGCGGTGACACTGATGATACATGAGATGAACATGGATCTCCGGTGGAATGAGATGGCGGGGGAAACCGGAGGTCCCGGAGAAAACCCGCCCCAGCGCCATGTTGTCCACCACAAATCTCACTTTGCGGTCGCTTGGGATCGAACCCGGGCCGCCTTGGTGAGGG
>CM060952.1:219708560-219711060 GCA_030765055.1 Mantis religiosa | reverse complement strand
GTAGTAGTAGTAGTAGTAGTAGTAGTAGTAGTAGTAGTAGTAGTAGTAGTAGTAGTAGTAGTAGTAGTAGTAGTAGTAGTAGTAGTAGTAGTAGTAGTAGTAGTAGTAGTAGTAGTAGTAGTAGTAGTAGTAGTAGTAGTAGTAGTAGTAGTAGTAGTAGTAGTAGTAGTAGTAGTAGTAGTAGTAGTAGTAGTAGTAGTAGTAGTAGTAGTAGTAGTAGTAGTAGTAGTAGTAGTAGTAGTAGTAGTAGTAGTAGTAGTAGTAGTAGTAGTAGTAGTAGTAGTAGTAGTAGTAGTAGTAGTAGTAGTAGTAGTAGTAGTAGTAGTAGTAGTAGTAGTAGTAGTAGTAGTAGTAGTAGTAGTAGTAGTAGTAGTAGTAGTAGTAGTAGTAGTAGTAGTAGTAGTAGTAGTAGTAGTAGTAGTAGTAGTAGTAGTAGTAGTAGTAGTAGTAGTAGTAGTAGTAGTAGTAGTAGTAGTAGTAGTAGTAGTAGTAGTAGTAGTAGTAGTAGTAGTAGTAGTAGTAGTAGTAGTAGTAGTAGTAGTAGTAGTAGTAGTAGTAGTAGTAGTAGTAGTAGTAGTAGTAGTAGTAGTAGTAGTAGTAGTAGTAGTAGTAGTAGTAGTAGTAGTAGTAGTAGTAGTAGTAGTAGTAGTAGTAGTAGTAGTAGTAGTAGTAGTAGTAGTAGTAGTAGTAGTAGTAGTAGTAGTAGTAGTAGTAGTAGTAGTAGTAGTAGTAGTAGTAGTAGTAGTAGTAGTAGTAGTAGTAGTAGTAGTAGTAGTAGTAGTAGTAGTAGTAGTAGTAGTAGTAGTAGTAGTAGTAGTAGTAGTAGTAGTAGTAGTAGTAGTAGTAGTAGTAGTAGTAGTAGTAGTAGTAGTAGTAGTAGTAGTAGTAGTAGTAGTAGTAGTAGTAGTAGTAGTAGTAGTAGTAGTAGTAGTAGTAGTAGTAGTAGTAGTAGTAGTAGTAGTAGTAGTAGTAGTAGTAGTAGTAGTAGTAGTAGTAGTAGTAGTAGTAGTAGTAGTAGTAGTAGTAGTAGTAGTAGTAGTAGTAGTAGTAGTAGTAGTAGTAGTAGTAGTAGTAGTAGTAGTAGTAGTAGTAGTAGTAGTAGTAGTAGTAGTAGTAGTAGTAGTAGTAGTAGTAGTAGTAGTAGTAGTAGTAGTAGTAGTAGTAGTAGTAGTAGTAGTAGTAGTAGTAGTAGTAGTAGTAGTAGTAGTAGTAGTAGTAGTAGTAGTAGTAGTAGTAGTAGTAGTAGTAGTAGTAGTAGTAGTAGTAGTAGTAGTAGTAGTAGTAGTAGTAGTAGTAGTAGTAGTAGTAGTAGTAGTAGTAGTAGTAGTAGTAGTAGTAGTAGTAGTAGTAGTAGTAGTAGTAGTAGTAGTAGTAGTAGTAGTAGTAGTAGTAGTAGTAGTAGTAGTAGTAGTAGTAGTAGTAGTAGTAGTAGTAGTAGTAGTAGTAGTAGTAGTAGTAGTAGTAGTAGTAGTAGTAGTAGTAGTAGTAGTAGTAGTAGTAGTAGTAGTAGTAGTAGTAGTAGTAGTAGTAGTAGTAGTAGTAGTAGTAGTAGTAGTAGTAGTAGTAGTAGTAGTAGTAGTAGTAGTAGTAGTAGTAGTAGTAGTAGTAGTAGTAGTAGTAGTAGTAGTAGTAGTAGTAGTAGTAGTAGTAGTAGTAGTAGTAGTAGTAGTAGTAGTAGTAGTAGTAGTAGTAGTAGTAGTAGTAGTAGTAGTAGTAGTAGTAGTAGTAGTAGTAGTAGTAGTAGTAGTAGTAGTAGTAGTAGTAGTAGTAGTAGTAGTAGTAGTAGTAGTAGTAGTAGTAGTAGTAGTAGTAGTAGTAGTAGTAGTAGTAGTAGTAGTAGTAGTAGTAGTAGTAGTAGTAGTAGTAGTAGTAGTAGTAGTAGTAGTAGTAGTAGTAGTAGTAGTAGTAGTAGTAGTAGTAGTAGTAGTAGTAGTAGTAGTAGTAGTAGTAGTAGTAGTAGTAGTAGTAGTAGTAGTAGTAGTAGTAGTAGTAGTAGTAGTAGTAGTAGTAGTAGTAGTAGTAGTAGTAGTAGTAGTAGTAGTAGTAGTAGTAGTAGTAGTAGTAGTAGTAGTAGTAGTAGTAGTAGTAGTAGTAGTAGTAGTAGTAGTAGTAGTAGTAGTAGTAGTAGTAGTAGTAGTAGTAGTAGTAGTAGTAGTAGTAGTAGTAGTAGTAGTAGTAGTAGTAGTAGTAGTAGTAGTAGTAGTAGTAGTAGTAGTAGTAGTAGTAGTAGTAGTAGTAGTAGTAGTAGTAGTAGTAGTAGTAGTAGTAGTAGTAGTAGTAGTAGTAGTAGTAGTAGTAGTAGTAGTAGTAGTAGTAGTAGTAGTAGTAGTAGTAGTAGTAGTAGTAGTAGTAGTAGTAGTAGTAGTAGTAGTAGTAGTAGTAGTAGTAGTAGTAGTAGTAGTAGTAGTAGTAGTAGTAGTAGTAGTAGTAGTAGTAGTAGTAGTAGTAGTAGTAGTAGTAGTAGTAGTAGTAGTAGTAGTAGTAGTAGTAGTAGTAGTAG